>JAWPHD010021225.1:0-28939 GCA_037043455.1 Cyrtodaria siliqua | reverse complement strand
AAAAAAAACTTGAAGGAAAGACATTATATCGTCAGTTTGTTTTCTGACGGTGGACTTTTCTATTGAGACGCATTGGATGAGTGCGCAGAAGCTTGCCATAGTTTACTTGAAAAAGACAGTTTATTAGAAACTTGGCGCTTTTTTTTCCTCACAAAGTATCAAGTAAATGTAAATATATAAAACTTGACAACGAGGTACTTTACGAATTAAATATGTAGAAGATTTCATCATTAACACGTGCAAACAATTGAATGAATTGTTTGAATCTTAAGAATTTATTGCATATTAATGTATTGTTATGTAAACCTTTACAAATCTCGCAATATTTGGCATGAAGTTGATGTTTCTATCGTTCATTTATTGCCGTATGGTGATCGTAAAATGATTGCCATTTCTATGAATCGATAGTGTTCAATACAACTTTCTTGTCCGTTTGGGATACTTGATCCCAATCTTTGTGAGTTTACTGTATAATCCTCTCAAACTGCTCAAGAGGAACTTCCTTGCCTCTCTTGAAACGACCCGATACAACCGATTCTAGTACTTTCTCCTTTTGTGTGTCCTAGCTGCTTCTGAAGAAACTTCTTGGCGGTATGCATTTTCACGTAATTGGGCACACTAAACCAAACACATAGCAGAACAAACCACGAGAAAATAGTCTTGGTATGAACAGATTTTAATTCCATACTTTATATACTGCATCTTCATATCTAAATGGCTTTTTGACAGAGACAGTACTACACGCTAGTGACCATACCACATATGTCATAAATAAAGTAACTGCGTTTTATATTAATAAGTCATTACGTTTTAATTACACAAAACGTGAAACAAACACTTTCAGTATAAAAAGGATCGGAACATGGTCATGTTCGCTATATGGATGCTTGTTGGACTGGTGGTGGCGGTATTTGGGTCTAATGCGAGTACAGTATTATTCCGAGAACAATGCACGAAGGACAGAGATACAATGCAGTGCACAGGATCAACCCCTCCAACTACAGTACCTTTGCATATAACGAAGGTTTATCTTAAAGGTCTAAACATGGATTCCAATATCAATGCAAGTAATTTTGCTGACAAAACCTGGAAACATGTGAGAGAACTTCACATATTGGAAGTTAATAAACTACATAATGATATAGACGACTTCTATTTCAGCAATTTACCAGGTCTTGACATTTTGAAAATTTACAGTAAAAACATCTTTAAGTTTAAATCAAATACACTATCTGGAATGCTTAAGCTAAGAGAACTGCATTTCAATGGAATGGACAACGTGCAATTTGACAACATCAACGAGGCTTTAAAAAATGGAAATATAACTCCCAATTTGGAAAAACTCATTATAGACGACATTGCAAAAGGGAACTTCACTCCGCAGCAAGTGAATCGGGAATTCTTTAGTATAGCACAAGATAAACACAAACTTCAAACTATCGAATTAAATGATCTCAGCATTGGTAATATACAATTTCCAGAACCAGAGTTACTATGCCGCATAAGATCATTTTCGCTAAATGGTTCAATAATAAATGCACTTGAAAACGATTATAGGAACATTTCTGAACCATGCTTTAATTTGTCTTATTTGGACATCAGCGGTATCAAAGTTTGCGCGTTTTCAACATTCATTGACACACGTCATTCTTCATTGGATGTTCTTATTGATCTTGCAAAAAACAATCTGGATCAATTTTTAATATATAGTTTCTTCTTGAAGTCCAAAGTAATAATCGCTAACTTTGTGTTTTGGAATCTAAACTTTCCATTTAGAGCTGAGAAAGGGTTACTCGTTTTTACGCTTCAAAGAAAGATTGAATTGAAAGGTAACAAGTTGCAATTTCTAAATTTAACGTTTATCTCGATCGGAGCTGTACATCTCGAAGACCTGGATCTTTCTTTCAATGAAATGCAATATATATCACCCAATATATCAGAACCGGCAGATTCAATTAAAAGATTGATACTTTCGAACAACTGCTTGAATGAAATGAAAAAACGATATCCTGATGATTATAATTTACTGTTCAAAAAGTTCCTTAACCTAAGAGTGTTAGATCTATCTTACAACGAGTTAATACACATTCCTTTCTTGATGTTTAGCGAGAATGCCCATTTGACACAATTAAATGTTTCAAATAATCACATAACACAGATCCATATCATAAAATTACCGTTATCACACCTACACTTTCTGGGAATAGCCAACAATGAAATAGTTACACTAGATAAGGATGAAATGAATAACATTAACGATTTAGTATCCTTTGTTAGAATAAATACTGGAAACACGATTGCGGTGGATTTACGATTGAATCCATTTAATTGTAGCTGCACAAATCTGCCGTTTATTTCCTGGATTCAGAAATCGCCTTTTCTAAGACAGACTAACATTTCAAATGAATATACATGTGTATTTGATGATAAAACCATAGATATGAAAACAAATGCATACACTGATGTCAATGTGTACTGTGAGAGACATATAAGGCTAAAAAGAAAGGCTATGATAGCCATCAACGTAGTATTGGTTGCAATCATATCAATTTGCGTGTGTTTTTTAATTAAAGAGGTTAATAAAATAAGAAAGACGCGTCGGAATTTTCTAAATGAGATAGGACAAGATAAGTTCCGTTCACAGTCTTTGGTATTTATATCATATAGCTCTGAAGATGAAGACTTGGTACAAACGTTTATCTGTCCTGAACTATCCCGACATCTCAACATGTTAACTCTAAGTGAAAAAGAACATATTTGCATGGGCGACAAATCCTTTAGACCAGGACATAGGATCTGGGAAGAAATAATGAAATGTATGGAAGAGTCTAGCGTGGTCATTTTTGTGATATCAAATGCATTTCTGGTGAAGCAGTGGTGTCAAATAGAAGTGCAGGAGGCAATACAGCTACAAAAACCCATCATTCTGATCATCACGGAGATCATTGAACAGGACGAAATGTCTCCAATTTTTAAGAAAATATTTGACAGATACACGAGATTTAAATGTTTTCAGACAGAAAACGGATACGAAGTTATACCGAGCTGGGATTGTCTGTGTATTTCTATTATAGACTTAGCGAGTACACCCTAAGAAGAAAAACAATATAATGTTTAGAAGCTAAAAGAACAATGGATACACAAACACAGCTGTGTACTAACTGGTGTCAGAGTTTAACTCTTAGACGCCTTTTACAGACGATACCTTTGTTTATTGTTTATAACGAGATGGGGTGGGGAGGGGTGGGGCGGGGACGTCCTTCGCAGAGTGGTTAGAGTCTCTGACTTAAAATCACTTTCTCGACACCGCTGTGGGTTCGATCCCCGATGGTGTTAGGAATCGTTATGTAAGGACGCTATCTAGCTTGCTTGCGGAAAGTCGGTGGTTCTGCCCAGGTGCCCGGGGCAACTAAGGTCTTCCTTCACCAATGGAAGCGAAGCTAGAAAGTCGCCATGTGACCTTAGCTGTTCGTGTGACTATAACATCAAATGTAGTTCAGTTCAATTGATTATGCCGATGCAATTTACCTATCATTACTTCGAGTATGTGTAAGAAATTAAGAACTAGTG
This sequence comes from Cyrtodaria siliqua, assembly GCA_037043455.1. NCBI lineage: Eukaryota > Metazoa > Mollusca > Bivalvia > Adapedonta > Hiatellidae > Cyrtodaria > Cyrtodaria siliqua. The sequence goes on along the minus strand of JAWPHD010021225.1, from coordinate 25,369 downwards.
AATATAGTTGTTAATACAATTGGTGTCTGGTATTTACTATTTTTTTTACATTCTTGACTTATATTGGGAAAATAGTTATATATAAGTCATATTCATATTTTAATCTTTCGTATTCCCGAGTACAGACCCAGTTGCGTTCAAGTACCAAATAAAATGCATTCCGTTTGCATTCCGTTTGCATTCTATTTGCGTTCCGTGTGCGCTCCGTTTACATTCTGTTTGCGCTCCGTTAGAGTTCTGTTTGCATTTCATTTTTATAAATGCCTTGTTTTAAATTGCAATTTTTAAAAAAAAAGCATTAATTTGCGTTCTTGAATGCTTTCAGCGGTGAGTATAAACGAAACTCTGCGTTCATTTAAATGCAGGTAACTGAATTCCTGAACGCATCATAATGCGCGGGTTTCAATGCACAAACACAGAAAATGCATTTGCGTTCGTTCGGGCTGCGTTTAACAATCGCAATATCTCTCACGATTAATACAATTATTGTTTTCGCCTAAATTATATAATTCTTAAAGTTTAGTAAAATTGGCGGGAAAAGACGGTAGGCTTACTGTCTCTGCATACAATATAATTTTGAAATTAAAAGCGAGTAGATTGTGTTAAGTTTCGACACAACCGCGTTCAAAAGAATAACAAAAGAAAATATCCGAAAAGGAAAATGCAGTTTTAAAATGCATTTCAGTGGTTGCGTTCGTTTTCAGTGTTCGACGTTTTATAAAATGCATTCATTGTTCATTTTACGTTGATAAAAAAGCACTCAACGTTCATTTTGCGTTCAGTGTATAGGTCATGCATCGTTTATTCTGTTTTCTTTCTGCGTTCATTCTGCGTTCATTCACCGTTCATTCTTCGTTCGTTCTGCGTTCATTCTGCATTTATTCGGGGTACTTGAACGCAACTTTAGTTAGCCGTCTTAACGTAAAGTGTGCATGAAATGTTATAATTATTGAGCATGACATCTTGTTTACTAAAGGATTTTACATCTGTGAATATAAATATATAGACACCAATAACGTTTACAAACATTATGTATAATATGTTTAAGAGAGTGTTACTTACCTGTCGTCACTGTTTGTATTTTACATTGAAAAAAATACTCGTAGCTCTCCGTTTAAAGGGACACTGTCTTTATTATAGCTTATAAAACACACACTAACTACGTTCACAAACATTACACACTAAACATTATTGAATATTTACTAATTAAAAGAAATATTGTTTGACGGAATTCAATTGCGATACAAAAAAAAAAGAAGTACCGCTTCGCGAGTTTGAACTAGCAGCTCAAACTACAATTACACTCTGGGGTAATAATAGTGTGCCGCGGCGCAATAGTCGACGGATCTCCTAATAAATACATATTACGCAATCCATACTATGTAGAAAACCTAATGCGCTAATGAAAGTCACTTGATCAGCAGGAAATGTAAATAATGTGGGTCCTACATTGTTTACAAATAATGATTAAAACTTTTGTTTTGAAAGTCACGAATGTATTACTACAGACTTCTTTGGGCCTATGCTCATGTGTTCATGTATACATTTCACTGAATAAAAGTCAGACAGTTATTTAGTTATGCTCAATATCTGCTTACGTACGGACAGTGTCCCTTTAAAAGGGAAAACAAGGAAGGAGAGCTACTAGGACTAATTCATTATCCTAAGTTTGGTAGGAGCTGTATAAACAGTTGAATGCATTCATTGTATTCACATCTGCGGCATCTGTACGCAGCAAGCACATGGTAGCACATTATAATTTGATAGCTATCGTACAGCGTATATTTGTATCATATAAGCGCTATCTTCCGTACTACATTTATTGATGTAGACGCTTTTATCTAGTACGGTGATCCCATCTATTTCGTAGCGTACAGTAACACAATTTGCAGACAGTTTCTAAGTGTTTTTAAGTAGTTGAAATGTTGTTGTCACATGTATTTGATACGACTTTCACATTGCCGATACAGCTTTAGTAAGTGTTCTTCACACATTTGGTACTTTAATGACTTTTTACATAATTGTTTTACAAATTATGACAATGAAATCGAATAACTAGATACAAATAACACAATTTGCGGAACTGAAAAGATAAGAATAATTATCATGATTATCGGGTATTACTTTAATAATTCCAAGTAAATTTGTGTTTGAAATTGTCGGAATTTCATGATAAGCCGCACAAAATAAACACCTTCAAAGTTCATTGATCTAACCTTTCGTACTATGCACTAACCTGTTCTCGCAATGTACAGATTCCCCAGGAGTGTGGTTATCAAATATATTTCTTGACTTTCCACGTATTATAATTTAAAATATAAGTTAAGAGCGTTAATGGTAGTTGTTTATGTGTTATGTTGCATCCAGTATAATACAGTGTAAACTTTTTGTTCAAATCTATGCATCGTGTATTATTGTTATGTGTATTGTGTATTATTGTTATGTGTATTGTGTATTATTGTAATGTGTATTGCGTATTATTGTTAAAAATATTTGTTTCTATAGGGACTGTGCAGCTTTATTTACATATTTACAAAGAGCAGATACATGTTTACATCATATAACTCAACAAAACACATGTTTTATGATACACTTGTGTCTCTCGAAAAATAAGATTATGTTATATATGATAGTAAATAGACTGTTCGAACTGTAATGAATGGACGGAAAACATGAAAAAGAATTGAAGTGTACCAAACAACTGTACGAGTTGTTTTAAACGTGGTCAGTTCTGAGCTACAAAATGTTCCCATTTATCGTTGTGTTGTCTTATTTTTTCCCTAGATATCGCTATTATTCTTTCTATGATTTCAATTTTGTTTAAATATAGTATAAAGTATAAAGGTTGCAACACTGGAAAAGTAGGTACCATTTCATATGTCGAAGAGGCTAAAAAAAAAATTACAGCAGAACCCCCAAAATACATATATATCATATTGTGCGCAAAAATTTATGAAAAATGAAGTATTAATTAAAAATTAATGTAAATATATAAAGATAAAACTATTAAAAAATAAGGGATGATCAGGTGTAATATAAACTATGTATGTAAATCAACAAATGCCCGTCAACGGGTATATAAACAAGTAAATATATATAAGAACACATTACAATGATTTATATAGTCTGATCTCTTTCAGGAAATCTAAAACAAGACTAAAATCTACACTTGTGTCTCTCGAAAAATAAGATTATGTTATATATGATAGTAAATAGACTGTTCGAACTGTAATGAATGGACGGAATACATGAAAAAGAATTGAAGTGTACCAAACAACTGTACGAGTTGTTTTAAACGTGGTCAGTTCTGAGCTACAAAATGTTCCCATTTATCGTTGTGTTGTCTTATTTTTTCCCTAGATGTCGCTATTATTCTTTCTATGATTTCAATTTTGTTTAAATATAGTATAAAGGTTGCAACACTGGAAATTATCTTTGTATATTTACTTTTGAAATACTTCGAATCAATGCAAGAGTTAGACGCTTTTGCAATAATTCCTAATGAAATCGTTTTAAAGTCTACATTGCAATCATGTATATTTGTTTTTACTGATTAAAAGATTCAAAAGGCTCGAGTAACTAGACATTCCAAGAATAAATGATCGATAGTTTATATGTGCATATTACAAAAATCACAAATGCTTGTATTTGCAATTTTACATTTATGCAAAAAAGTGTTTGTTGGGAGAACTCGCATTATATATTTATACTGGAATGTAAGAAATACTGTTGATTAAATGTTATGCTTAATTATAGTTTTCTTTTGTTTATATGTATTCTACTGTATTACGGTTTTACGTCCTGGGTACAACCCACCCCTGGTTACCATAATATTAAATCAAGTATTGATAATTATGAGTTGTACATCTGTCTTGTTTAAGACAATGCGAAGGAAACACATAAAAGTGAAATGCAACGGTGAACAAGAATTGCATTTAATTTCGACCATTAATGCAAAAAAAGAAATAAACATTTATCCCATAACTTGCGGTGTTGGAGTTTAATAAAGCCATGATGTAGTTATCATATTTCACTAGTGAAAACAATATATGCAAATAAAGGTCAAATCATTTTTCGGTCACTTCCATCCAGCTCGGTGTGCGTCTGACTCCGTAACAGTTTAATATATCGGATTACGTAAATCGACGACATATTTCCGTTGTTCGGTGTCGTAAGGAGAATGTCCAGTCAACCAGTAGGAACGCCAGCCCTATGGCGTAGGAATATCTATCAAACAACGTCACGTGATAAAATCGATAACAAAATGACATTATCGGGAAAATTGTCACTGGTCAGATTTATACACTTCTTATCTATAAATTGTGATTATGACAAAACACAATCACAGATCGTTGTTAAAGTAATAATATTCACAAACTACATTGGTCGAACATAATTGGTGTACACTTCGTGTAATTCCCATTAATAGAATTTAGGTTGTTTTAAGGTTTAAATTGCCGACAATGCGCTTTTAAATCAAAATCCTCTGTCCATATACAAAAGTTTAAAGAAATCAGAGACAAGAACTGTTTTCCCCCCAAAATTAACTAACATGACCCACGGACTCAAAGACGGCATAATGCATATACATTTACAGACGCGACCGGGTACACAAGAAATGAAGTAATTCCATTATTTCAATACATATATTTCAAATGTATGTATCCATGCATTCCAGATTACACTTCTGATCTATACATGCTTTTGGTTTATGCCGGAGTGCTCAAAATAGGTTTTAACAAACCAAATTGTAACGGTACTTCGGGAAAGGAAATGAGGATGATGAAAATATATGTTGCAGTGCTAATTTTCTGAATCCGAAAAAATAGCAAACAAATGAAGTTTTAACAGGAGAATGAAGTTTTTTTTATGAAAGTGTTCATTGACATGTCTACTATTAAAACCCAAAATTTAAAGTCATTAAGAAAAAGTACTTTTTTCCCCCCAAAATTAACAAAGTACACCGTATTCGCTAAAATATGAACAATCGCCTTTTGAAGTTAATGTTCACGTGGGATATAAAACCGTGAAATTATGAAATCCTTTTTAAGAGATATATTGATTTCAACATTGTTCTGTATTTAATAAATTATTAGAATAGAAAGTTCACAGTGTTTCTCAAGGACACCATTACGGTAGTATCCCTGCAACCCCGCCCCTCACCCCACCCCCACCACCCTCCATACCATATTGATTAAGTTGTATATAGCTGCGAAAGCGCGGTTTTAATCAAATACGATTTATTTCATCATTTTAGAAGCGATAAAAAAAAATCATGTATGCGTAGATACATATTTCCTCTGTCGATATGTTAAATATAAAACTAATCGGAGGCAAGTACTCCCCCCCCCCCCCCACCCCCACTCCCCGAAAATTAACGAAGTACACCGTAATCGCTTAAATACGCCGAATTTTTACATGCTAAAGGAAAGGCAGAAAAAGTGTTTAAAGGTTGACTTACCGACATTTTATCCGGGACAGGAAATAACTATGTCCGGGAGTAGAAAATATTCATGTTTTACATTTCTGTTATTGATTTTCAGTTTTGTGTATTTAGCTTGTAGCCGCCATTTTGAATAATGTTTGTTTTGAGTGACAAAAAAGGGTGACCATCTTTCAAAACGGTCTCAAAAAATGTGTAGTCATGCATTTTGCCGAAATTTTCAGGAAAGGTAGTAGAGGTACCGACCTATCATTCCTGTTAGTTTAAGCCAAATTGGTGACTACACATTTTTTGTGACCGTTTTGAGAAATCGGCAATTTTTCAGTTTCAAAAAACTCAATATGTCCGATCTTCAAATTTGAACAGCGATTTAGGCTATGCAAAATATGCCAGTAGTAGTCAAAACGAATGCTATGGGGATGTTTAACGTATAAACTTACTTTATTCATTGTCTGTGTTGTTTTTGCATTCAAAATTGTCTTAAGCTAACGTTTTTTAAAAGACAACTGCAATTTCCGCGTAACTGCACGTGAGTGCAAATTGGGGCTACTTCGTGTTAAAACACTTGAAATGCAAAAGTGAGTTAGGCGGTGTGTGCGCGTGAATAGCTGTAGCTGCTGCTGCACTGAATATAATTACAAAATAGTATAATATTTGGAGATTCGAACTCGGATGTCCTGCGTAACAGGCGACCGTGCGTACCACTACGCCACTGTCGCAATTCGATGACGTCGTCATTACCTATTATATAATTGAATGCGTTAATCTGTTTCCACGACATGATACTTACGCAAGACATTAGTAGTAGAGTAAATAGAGTTTTTTATAAACCCAAATCAACTGAAATTGTTCTGTTAAGTCGTATTTATCGATTATTGGTAAATGGCGAGACAATTGGCCGGTATTGATTTATCCTCTCTAATTGCGGAAAATAACGAAGAGTTCCGATGTCCTAATGTTGCTTTGGTTGTTCTTTAAAAACGCATGGTTTTGTCTTATGGTGGTCTAGCTTGTATGTTGGCCATCCGTGGAATAAATTATGTGCTTGTTTGCTTGCTCTTTATCTAATTGTTGCTTATGTGTCAGCATGATTATGCCTTAATAAATATTGTTTAGTTTTATTTAGTGTCGCTTTAAGCTTATATGTATGTATTGCTTACGTGGTTGCATGCCTATTGTTTCATATTTGTCATATTCTTAATACCTAAGATGTTGTTAACATACTTATAAAACTAATATGAGTGTTATAAACGTGCTTTTGTTATGTTTGTAAATTGTTTTAAAGGATTATTTTTAGTAAATGTTCTAGTTTAATTAAGATGACAGTTGTGTGCTAGATATAAAATTGTATATGTATTTATGCTCTATTTGTTGACATTTTCTATTTATTATGCATGTGTGCCTAGAATAATTATTTCAATGTGTGTAGGCTTAAATGTGCTAAAAATGTGCTTAAATGTAAATCCTGTTCTTGAATGTGTTTATCTCTGTCTAATCATGTTTTATCTGGGATATTGTGATACTGATAATATTATGAGAGCCCAAATTGTATGTTTTAAATATCAAAGAATATATATATATATATAATTTTAACCCCATGCTCTTTCTGTTTTAGCTGCTATATTATATGTTTTTATTTTTACAAATGTTTTGTCGGAAAGTAGTTCATTGAGCTAATGTTATAATTTGTTTGTGAAAACCGATTTTAAAATAAAAATTCTTGTGCTTGTATCTCTTGTATCTAATGTCTTTGATCGTACATAGTCGGCCAATGCTTATGGCGAGATGTTACGAATGGCACCCAAACTAGAGACATCGCCGAAGAGGACGGAGTGAATTTACCATGCCTATCAGCGGAAGTAGAGACTGGTTTCCCGTTCCGTAAGCTCGACTCTCATATACTTGGCTGAAATCGGAAACCAAAGCGATAGTGTTTTTCAAACTCATAGTATGTGGACAAAAGCTGATACCGTTAAGGGGATTATCATCAATTGCGCTTCGCGCCAGGGATAAATCCCTAATAAATGAATGACTTGTTCAATTGGTCTTCTTTAAGCTAAAACATAAAAACAGTGGAAAAGAATAAAATGGCACACCGTTAACAACCCTCAACGATGGAGAGTACGTACACGGAATACATAATGAATACGGACAGGACTGCTCTGATGCTAAGTATTTGGACAACATACCACGTACAGTGGAGTGCGTGGTCCAGTGATACAGCGCCTGACTTCAGATCGAGAGGTCGTGAGTTCGATCTTCGCCGTGGTCATGTTATTTAATATTGAGCAAGATAATTAATCCACATTGTTTAATACTGGTTCTACCCATGAATCCATCGAGATTGATTAATATAAGCTGCAAGAACTTGCTTCGCAACTGATGTAGAATTTTTAAATAATATAAATGGGTGATAGTAGAAACGGTAACGGTATCTGTTGACGACATTACGTTGTCCCGCCTTAATTTCATTAAGCGATTGGAAATATTATATTAGCAGGATTTTTTAACGGATATATTTCGACAATAAAATACGTTTTTTCTGGGTAAAAAATGCGATAACCTGTTTAAAATTACCTATTAAATGTTTTAATTTTATAGTATGCAAATTTTTAAAGCCGAAATTAAGGTTTTATTTCATACCCCAGCCAACCCCGATTTCGCTTCTTGGAGAAGGGGCTTGATGCGGTATGAAAGTTAATACTCGGACCTCGTAAAGGAATGATCGAGAGCTTGCCAACCTGTTAGTAACAGAACAGTTTTTGTTTTATTAGATTTTATTAATAAGCAACTGCAAAATGAGCATCATGCAGAGCAGACGTTTGATGATGTAGACCAGGCTATGAAACAGTATTATTATATAACTGGTAAACATTTGCTTTTGGAACCGGAGCCTAAGTTGAGTGATTTTTATACACCATCTCCGGATCAACAAAATAGAGAAATTACGTTTATTGTGGTGGGCATGGCTGCAACTGGATTTGTGGCGTACAAATTGAAAAAAAGTTTAAAGCTATAATTACTTTGAAAAGACTAAGTCATATACATGATACCTATTTTTTTGTGTTTTTACATGGTTTCAATCCAAGTGGTCGCATATAATATGGTGGTTTAGCACTCTTCTCTAATTTATATTTGAGATGATCAGGCGCCCATACTTCACCGTTGTCTAATAATGCCAATACCATGAATGGACCATATTCAGTATCTACTATTGGCCAGCGAGCCATTTAGTTTTAAAGGCCAGCGAGCCAATTTCATTATAGGCAATACAATGAGCTGCCGGGATAACCGCTTGGATTCCACCTTGCTTCAATACATGTAGGTCTGTGACCATATCTGCCAAACAAAATGTTGATTTTATAATTTGTTGACTAATTGGGTAAGGTTATGAAAAGATAATGTTGTTTGTTCAGTATTTTAATTCTTGAATATCTGAGAATATTCCAGAATGCGAAGGTGCATTGTTTCGTTACAATTTGATATTATAAAATAAATAATGTGTTTAGCATATTTGGAGACGGAAATTTAGCTGTCTTGTGAGTCTGGTAAAGGGCGAGTGCAGTACGAGTTACAGGACGAACGGACAGATGGCGAATTCCGCAAAAGCCTCGTGGTCTTTGACCAGTGGAACTTAATCATGTTCATGATTTTAAGAAAAATTATGTAGTTATCAAATTATTTTTTTCTTCCAGTAAAAGGACGGATTCTTCAAAGAATGTAATTGTTCTATGTAAAACGTAGAGTCATGCCGGTAAAACAGACGACTTCACTATAAATAATAACATTATTTACACAGAAGGAATACTATAGTAGGCAGAGAACATGAGAGGTGGTAAGCCTGGCTCGGAATTCTTCTATCCACTATGAGTATGTGACCATAGTTTCGAAGCAGGTTACAATCTTATATTTGTCAGTTAACAATAAACTCCATTCAATTGAACCGTTACTCGGAGAATGGCGTTCTTCTAGTTGACCCATTCGTCGAGAGGAAGTTGTCCTAGCCCGGTGCAGAATAGGGCATACACGTTATACTCATTCATATTTATTACAAGGTGAGCAGTTACCAGAATGTATACCCTGCTTTGCACCGTTAACGGTCAAACACATATTATTGGAATGTGTAGACTTTGATCCTATGCGTCAAAGGTACTACAATGTTAATACTATGAAAGAGTTATTTGATACTGTAGATTTTAGTCTTGTTTTAGATTTCCTGAAAGAGATCAGACTATATAAATCATTGTAATGTGTTCTTATATATATTTACTTGTTTATATACCCGTTGACGGGCATTTGTTGATTTACATACATAGTTTATATTACACCTGATCATCCCTTATTTTTTAATAGTTTTATCTTTATATATTTACATTAATTTTTAATTAATACTTCATTTTTCATAAATTTTTGCGCACAATATGATATATATGTATTTTGGGGGTTCTGCTGTAATTTTTTTTTTAGCCTCTTCGACATATGAAATGGTACCTACTTTTCCAGTGTTGCAACCTTTATACTTTATACTATATTTAAACAAAATTGAAATCATAGAAAGAATAATAGCGATATCTAGGGAAAAAATAAGACAACACAACGATAAATGGGAACATTTTGTAGCTCAGAACTGACCACGTTTAAAACAACTCGTACAGTTGTTTGGTACACTTCAATTCTTTTTCATGTTTTCCGTCCATTCATTACAGTTCGAACAGTCTATTTACTATCATATATAACATAATCTTATTTTTCGAGAGACACAAGTGTATCATAAAACATGTGTTTTGTTGAGTTATATGATGTAAACATGTATCTGCTCTTTGTAAATATGTAAATAAAGCTGCACAGTCCCTATAGAAACAAATATTTTTAACAATAATACGCAATACACATTACAATAATACACAATACACATAACAATAATACACAATACACATAACAATAATACACGATGCATAGATTTGAACAAAAAGTTTACACTGTATTATACTGGATGCAACATAACACATAAACAACTACCATTAACGCTCTTAACTTATATTTTAAATTATAATACGTGGAAAGTCAAGAAATATATTTGATAACCACACTCCTGGGGAATCTGTACATTGCGAGAACAGGTTAGTGCATAGTACGAAAGGTTAGATCAATGAACTTTGAAGGTGTTTATTTTGTGCGGCTTATCATGAAATTCCGACAATTTCAAACACAAATTTACTTGGAATTATTAAAGTAATACCCGATAATCATGATAATTATTCTTATCTTTTCAGTTCCGCAAATTGTGTTATTTGTATCTAGTTATTCGATTTCATTGTCATAATTTGTAAAACAATTATGTAAAAAGTCATTAAAGTACCAAATGTGTGAAGAACACTTACTAAAGCTGTATCGGCAATGTGAAAGTCGTATCAAATACATGTGACAACAACATTTCAACTACTTAAAAACACTTAGAAACTGTCTGCAAATTGTGTTACTGTACGCTACGAAATAGATGGGATCACCGTACTAGATAAAAGCGTCTACATCAATAAATGTAGTACGAAAGATAGCGCTTATATGATACAAATATACGCTGTACGATAGCTATCAAATTATAATGTGCTACCATGTGCTTGCTGCGTACAGATGCCGCAGATGTGAATACAATGAATGCATTCAACTGTTTATACAGCTCCTACCAAACTTAGGATAATGAATTAGTCCTAGTAGCTCTCCTTCCTTGTTTTCCCTTTTAAAGGGACACTGTCCGTACGTAAGCAGATATTGAGCATAACTAAATAACTGTCTGACTTTTATTCAGTGAAATGTATACATGAACACATGAGCATAGGCCCAAAGAAGTCTGTAGTAATACATTCGTGACTTTCAAAACAAAAGTTTTAATCATTATTTGTAAACAATGTAGGACCCACATTATTTACATTTCCTGCTGATCAAGTGACTTTCATTAGCGCATTAGGTTTTCTACATAGTATGGATTGCGTAATATGTATTTATTAGGAGATACGTCGACTATTGCGCCGCGGCACACTATTATTACCCCAGAGTGTAATTGTAGTTTGAGCTGCTAGTTCAAACTCGCGAAGCGGTACTTCTCTTTTTTTTGTATCGCAATTGAATTCCGTCAAACAATATTTCTTTTAATTAGTAAATATTCAATAATGTTTAGTGTGTAATGTTTGTGAAAGTAGTTAGTGTGTGTTTTATAAGCTATAATAAAGACAGTGTCCCTTTAAACGGAGAGCTACGAGTATTTTTTTCAATGTAAAATACAAACAGTGACGACAGGTAAGTAACACTCTCTTAAACATATTATACATAATGTTTGTAAACGTTATTGGTGTCTACATATTTATATTCACAGATGTAAAATCCTTTAGTAAACAAGATGTCATGCTCAATAATTATAACATTTCATGCACACTTTACGTTAAGACAGCTAACTAAAGTTGCGTTCAAGTACCCCGAATAAATGCAGAATGAACGCAGAACGAACGAAGAATGAACGGTGAATGAACGCAGAATGAACGCAGAAAGAAAACAGAATAAACGATGCATGACCTATACACTGAACGCAAAATGAACGTTGAGTGCTTTTTTATCAACGTAAAATGAACAATGAATGCATTTTATAAAACGTCGAACACTGAAAACGAACGCAACCACTGAAATGCATTTTAAAACTGCATTTTCCTTTTCGGATATTTTCTTTTGTTATCCTTTTGAACGCGGTTGTGTCGAAACTTAACACAATCTACTCGCTTTTAATTTCAAAATTATATTGTATGCAGAGACAGTAAGCCTACCGTCTTTTCCCGCCAATTTTACTAAACTTTAAGAATTATATAATTTAGGTGAAAACAATAATTGTATTAATCGTGAGAGATATTGCGATTGTTAAACGCAGCACGAACGAACGCAAATGCATTTTCTGTGTCTGTGCATTGAAACCCACGCATTATGATGCGTTCAGGAATTCAGTTACCTGCATTTAAATGAACGCAGAGTTTCGTTTATACTCACCGCTGAAAGCATTCAAGAACGCAAATGAATGCTTTTTTTTTTAAAAATTGCAATTTAAAACAAGGCATTTATAAAAATGAAATGCAAACAGAACTCTAACGGAGCGCAAACAGAATGTAAACGGAGCGCACACGGAACGCAAATAGAATGCAAACGGAATGCAAACGGAATGCATTTTATTTGGTACTTGAACGCAACTGGGTCTGTTCTCGGGAATACGAAAGATTAAAATATGAATATGACTTATATATAACTATTTTCCCAATATAAGTCAAGAATGTAAAAAATATAGTAAATACCAGACACCAATTGTATTAACAACTATATTCACTAGTTCTTAATTTACACATACTCGAAGTAATGATAGGTAAATTGCATCGGCATAATCAATTGAACTGAACTACATTTGATGTTATAGTCACACGAACAGCTAAGGTCACATGGCGACTTTCTAGCTTCGCTTCCATTGGTGAAGGAAGACCTTAGTTGCCCCGGGCACCTGGGCAGAACCACCGACTTTCCGCAAGCAAGCTAGATAGCGTCCTTACATAACGATTCCTAACACCATCGGGGATCGAACCCACAGCGGTGTCAAGAAAGTGATTTTAAGTCAGAGACTCTAACAATTCTGCAACGGACGCCCCCGCCCCACCCCTCCCCAACCCATCTCGTTATAAACAATAAACAAAGGTATCGTCTGTAAAAGGCGTCTAAGAGTTTAACTCTGACACCAGTTAGTACACAGCTGTGTATGTGTATCCATTGTTCTATTAGCTTCTAAACATTATATTGTTTTTCTTCTTAGGGTGTACTCGCTAAGTCTATAATAGAAATACACAGACAATCCCAGCTCGGTATAACTTCGTATCCGTTTTCTGTCTGAAAACATTTAAATCTCGTGTATCTGTCAAATATGTTCTTAAAAATTGGAGACATTTCGTCCTGTTCAATGATCTCCGTGATGATCAGAATGATGGGTTTTTGTAGCTGTATTGCCTCCTGCACTTCTATTTGACACCACTGCTTCACCAGAAATGCATTTGATATTACAAAAATGACCACGCTAGACTCTTCCATACATTTCATTATTTCTTCCCAGATCCTATGTCCTGGTCTAAAGGATTTGTCGCCCATGCAAATATGTTCTTTTTCACTTAGAGTGAACATGTTGAGATGTCGGGATAGTTCAGGACAGATAAACGTTTGTACCAAGTCTTCATCTTCAGAGCTATATGATATAAATACCAAAGACTGTGAACGGAACTTATCTTGTCCTATCTCATTTAGAAAATTCCGACGCGTCTTTCTTATTTTATTAACCTCTTTAATTAAAAAACACACGCAAATTGATATGATTGCAACCAATACTACGTTGATGGCTATCATAGCCTTTCTTTTTAGCCTTATATGTCTCTCACAGTACACATTGACATCAGTGTATGCATTTGTTTTCATATCTATGGTTTTATCATCAAATACACATGTATATTCATTTGAAATGTTAGTCTGTCTTAGAAAAGGCGATTTCTGAATCCAGGAAATAAACGGCAGATTTGTGCAGCTACAATTAAATGGATTCAATCGTAAATCCACCGCAATCGTGTTTCCAGTATTTATTCTAACAAAGGATACTAAATCGTTAATGTTATTCATTTCATCCTTATCTAGTGTAACTATTTCATTGTTGGCTATTCCCAGAAAGTGTAGGTGTGATAACGGTAATTTTATGATATGGATATGTGTTATGTGATTATTTGAAACATTTAATTGTGTCAAACGGGCATTCTCGCTAAACATCAAGAAAGGAATGTGTATTAACTCGTTGTAAGATAGATCTAACACTCTTAGGTTAAGGAACTTTTTGAACAGTAAATTATAATCATCAGGATATCGTTTTTTCATTTCATTCAAGCAGTTGTTCGAAAGTATCAATCTTTTAATTGAATCTGCCGGTTCTGATATACTGGGTGATATATATTGCATTTCATTGAAAGAAAGATCCAGGTCTTCGAGATGTACAGCTGCGATCGAGATAAACGTTAAATTTAGAAATTGCAACTTGTTACGTTTCAATTCAATCTTTCTTTGAAGCGTAAAAACGAGTAACCCTTTCTCAGCTCTAAATGGAAAGTTTTGATTCCAAAACACAAAGTTAGCGATAATTACTTTGGACTTCAAGAAGAAACTATATATTAAAAATTGATCCAGATTGTTTTTTGCAAGATCAATAAGAACATCCAATGAAGAATGACGTGTGTCAATGAATGTTGAAAACGCGCAAACTTTGATACCGCTGATGTCCAAATAAGACAAATTAAAGCATGGTTCAGAAATGTTCCTATAATCATTTTCAAGTGCATTTATTATTGAACCATTTAACGAAAATGATCTTATGCGGCATAGTAACTCTGGTTCTGGAAATTGTATATTACCAATGCTGAAATCATTTAATTCGATAGTTTGAAGTTTGTGTTTATCTTGTGCTATACTAAAGAATTCCCGATTCACTTGCTGCGGAGGGAAGTTCCCTTTTGCAATGCCGGCTATAATGAGTTTTTCCAAATTGGGAGTTATATTTCCATTTTTTAAAGCCTCGTTGATGTTTTCAAATTGCACGTTGTCCATTCCATTGAAATGCAGTTCTCTTAGCTTAAGCATTCCAGATAGTGTATTTGATTTAAACTTAAAGATGTTTTTACTGTAAATTTTCAAAATGTCAAGACTTGGTAAATTGCTGAAATAGAAGTCGTCTATATCATTATGTAGTTTATTAACTTCCAATATGTGAAGTTCTCTCACATGTTCCCAGGTTTTGTCAGCAAAATTACTTGCATTTATATTGGAATCCATGTTTAGACCTTTAAGATAAACCTTCGTTATATTCAAAGGTACTGTAGTTGGAGGGGTTGATCCTGTGCATTGCATTGTATCTCTGTCCTTCGTGCATTGTTCTCGGAATATTGCTGTACTCGCATTAGACCCAATTACCGCCACCACCAGTCCAACAAGCATCCATATAGTGAACATGACCATGTTCCGATCCTTTTTATACTGAAAGTGTTTGTTTCACGTTTGGTGTAATTAAAACGTAATGACTTATTAATATCAAAAGCAGTTACTTTATTTATGACATACGTGGTATGGTCATTAGCGTGTAGTACTGTCTCTGTCAAAAAGCCATTTAGATATGAAGATGCAGTATATAAAGTATGGAATTAAAATCTGTTCATACCAAGACTATTTTCTTGTGGTTTGTTCTGCTATGTGTTTGGTTTAGTTTGCCCAATTACGTGACAATGCATACCGCCAAGAAGTTCCTTCAGAAGCAGCTAGGACACACAAAAGGAGAAAGTACTAGAATCGGTTGTTTCGGGTCGTTTCAAGAGAGGCAAGGAAGTTCCTCTGAAGCAGTTTGAGAGGATTATACAGTAAAATCACAAAGATTGGGATCAAGTATCCCAAACGGACAAGAAAGTTGTATTGAACACTATGGATTCATAGAAATGGCAATCATTTTACGATCACCATACGGCAATAAATGAACGATAGAAACATCGACTTCATGCCAAATATTGCGAGATTTGTATAGGTTTACATAACAATACATTAATATGCAATAAATTCTTAAGATTCAAACAATTCATTCAATTGTTTGCACGTGTTAATGATGAAATCTTCTACATATTTAATTCGTAAAGTACCTCGTTGTCATGTTTTATATATTTACATTTACTTGATACTTTGTGAGGAAAAAAAAGCGCCAAGTTTCTAATAAACTGTCTTTTTTAAGTAAACTATGGCAAGCTACTGCGCACTCATCCAATGCGTCTCAATAGAAAAGTCCACCGTCAGAAAACAAACTGACGATAGAATGTCTTTCCTGCAAGTTTTTTTTCCAGAAGAAATTATCCGATGTAAATATAATCACTGTTAATCTGTTGCGGTACACCGGGAGTATAGCTATAAACAAAACGGTAACTGAACTGTTGTACTCGTAGAACGTGTTGCAAAGCTGGTATGGTGACTAATTCGCAAACCTGGTTACATAATCTTCGTCAAAGGAACCTATAGGAACTATAGTCTTTACCACAGCTGCTTTTGTTTGTCTTCGTAACGGCCGTCCAAGGAGCTCTAAAGAAACGTCACCAAAAGTTAAAGAATGGCAACGCATATCAACTTTTTCATTTTTCCTCTATCTGAAAAGGAAACAACATTGACGTAAACTTCGGTAACTAAATTATGCATAACCACATTTAAAATCACATAGTATTCGCTTTACATGTGGTAAATGAAGGATTAAAATGTTTGAAAGACAATTTGAAAAAAGGTTAACACGTGTCTGAAGGCAAAATTTATGCTCTTTACTGTAAAAATGTTCCTGTTATTTTTATATTCATACATACTTGATCATTTATGTGTTATACTTATGTCGCCGTAAACATTATTAGTTATTTGGCTTCTTAACACGTTGGCTCATATTATCTATAACGGCTCGGGGATATAATGTGAGCAAATGCACCCATTAAAGTACCATCTTTGTTTTCTCATTTGATTAATTTCCAGCGTATGGTGCCCCTATTTCATTCCATTAAGATGTATATGACGTCAAATATTTGCTTTTTTTGACGTACATGCCGCCAAATTAATATCACAGATTTCGGCGGATTGTTTACTAGTATTTATATACATCGTTTATCACAATGTCGATGTTTTATTGTCTTTTAAGAAACTAACCAACCAAATAACGGCAAAATTACACTATAAAACCGTTTATCAAAACTCTATCCAGGTGTTCATAGCATATACTAATGTATATTTGCGGATAAAAAGTATAGGTTTATTCACAAGTTCTTAAACTACCCGTCATTAAATATGCTCAAAATGAAGTTGTTAACTCTTGAATCTACTCTCCAGTGTGTCAATAGAGTTTTGATTCTCAAGGTATGTAAGTTATGAATATACCTCGTCTTCAGTAGATTTAGAAACATTGTATATATGCTGAAAAATGTGCATTTTGACGGCAAAATAGGGTCATTTAACAATACAAACAACACTACTTACGTCTATGTCAGATGTTTACCCACAAAAAAGGAAAACGCAGAGAGTTAGTTTTGGTTTTATGTGTTGCAGATATACCTGTAAGACACCCACGGGGTAAGACATCCACGGGGTAATTGTCAAATGTTCACGTCGCGACATGTAGACATGGCTCCATATTCTCGAAACTTTTAAGTCGAAATCTCAGACTCAAGCTCAGCTAAAGAAAATATTAAAATCTTACTTAACGGTCATGGAAAGACCTGAAACTTTACACAAATTGAGATAATCATCAATTACAAATGTCCTGAAAGTTTCGGGAAGACAAACAATCACTGAAAAACGTTACAGCTAAAAGAAATATATGAATTTTTAGCTTGAGCATACGATTTTAGCTGAGCAAGTTTCGAGAATATAGGGCATGGGCTCATTAACCAATCAAACCTATTGATTATTTTGGCAGTATGACAAGAGGATATGAACATTAACGATTTCCCAATGAGTGCATAATACCTTTAACACACTCACACGCACGCCGAACACACTCACGCACGCGCGAATGCACGCACGCACACACGCACGCACACACGCACGCACACACGCACACAGTGATTGAGGAAACCGCCGAATGTTTCCTTGTTACCGATATCTGCGTTTTCCATTTTGCGAGGGTAAAGGCTGACATAGCCTAATACGCTTTTTTTCAAATTACATGGAATGATCTGAAACTTTACACAAATTGAGATAATGATCAATTACAAATGTACTGAAAGTTTCGGGAAAAAAAACAATCACTGAAAAAAGTTACAGCTAAAAGAAATTTAAGAATTTTGAGATTGATCAAAATATTTTAGCTGAGCAAGTTTCGAGAATATGGGGCATGGGCTCATTAACCAATCAAACCTATTGACTTTTTTGGCAGTATGACAAGAGGATATGAACATTAACGATTTCCCAATGAGTGAATACCTTTAACACACGCACACGCACGCCGAACACACTCTTGCACGCACGCTCGAACGCACGCAAGCACACACGCACGCACGCACGCAAGCTCGCACACAATGATTGTTGAGGAAACCGCCGACTGTTACCTTGTTACCGATCTCTGCGTTTTCCATTTTGCGAGGGTAAAGGCTGACATAGCCTAACGAGCTTTTTTTCAAATTCTCCGTACACAAAACACAGCTATAGTGTTTCTCAACAATTTGGTTTGATTTTATATTTAAATCTATCAAATGTTTGTCAAGATGAGTAACGGCCTACCTTTTAGCAATCGTCTTACTATGTTATAGTTGTAGTTAGCGCTGTTATCGCATCCGTCTAGTATTCCTTTATAATCATAAACCTTGTAGGAGCAAACGACAGCACCAGAACAACAATGAATAGATAGATACACGTATTTAAATAAATAAATCAACCCACCACTGTCACCGTAGATGTTTTCCAGTTGTTCTGTTTAGCTCGACTGGACAGACGAGCTTATGCGATGGCTAGTTGTACGACTTGATGGCTTGCCGTTGAGTACAATTCTGGATACATCTAATTATGTTTCTTCATTGTGATGGGATGTACTTTTGTTTACACAGTCTTGTCAATTTGAGCGCCTCAGCAGGATAATAGCGAGTTTGTGTACATTTAATATCGTTTTTAAACTAACCAGTAGGCCACATTGCATACTGTTCGTTCCAAGTCCCTGTCTTCGCCATTCATTGCGTTGTGTATTGTCCTTTTCACTGTATAGTTAATGTTCTCTTTGTGGTACAGTGCGGACCAACGGGCCCATGAGTTTGGGTGCTGAGATTTCTAATTTTCATGTTGCAGTTGACTTTTACCAAACGTCAGCGTCTAAATGACAATGCATATCAAAGCAGGGACATCGAACACTATCTATATCGAATATTAAACAACAGATCTAAGGTCCTTCTTGTACTGAACCATGCTATTTTCTGCCTTTCAATATTAACACTCTAGCTTCTTCATTTTGTATATTAAAATCCAAATCTTTATCACAATACACATACGAAGACAACCAATACTGGATAATAAATAACAAAGTTGTGACCATTTGTTATGACACAAACACGCTATTTATGCCTTATTAACACTCTAGCATCCTTATTTTGTAATTGATCTTTATCAAACTGTGTTGTTTTTAATGATTGCTGGGATAGCTATGTTTTCTGCATATTAACACTTAAGTTTCATTTTGTAATTTATATTTTCCAAATTTTGTCAAAATCCTTAGCACAATTAACATTTGAAAAAAACTAATATTAGATATTAAGCAATAAACTAATGCTATTATACGGAGAGGTACTCTATAAGACTTTTCTTTCGTTCCAATCATATTAACTTTGTACTGAACCAATATATTTATGTTGTAAACATGTTCAAATAAAATATGTTTAAACCAACTAATGCTATTCCGCGTTGTAAACAATCTAGGAGATTCTGTATTCTGTATGTAACTGAAAAAGCGTTTGACTTTGTTAGGATTGGATTATGAACGTTATTGGGGCGTCATCTTTCATTCGTCTTTATTAAGCTTTGTCAAACATGAAGATACATCAGTTCAGCTTGTATTGGATCGAAAATAAGTTCTTCTCGAAGAGACATAACAGGGTTATGACCTTTAAGTTATTGAATAAATTAGGGAATTTCAGTCTAATTATAATTTTAAAAACGACTTTTTATTTTCATTAAATTTGATTTGAAAGTTTATTTTAAATTCCTAAGATGGTCGCCATAACTATAACTAAACGAAGCATTATAATATATTCTGCATATGAACTGCTTAACAGACTTTGACAGTTATTTGGGTCAGATATGGTCGCAACCGGGGTAAACAATTAGTGTGTGTATATAATTTATATATACATTTTTACAGTCATCTTTTTCAGTATTTATTAGATAGGATTTATTAGATAGGGAAATCTATTCTGCTCTATAACCACAATGCATAAGACTTTCATGTATTGCATGAAGGTTATTATTCTCTACGAAGTTCTTTCAATGGGTGAAACTTAGCCACGCTCGGGAGTGAAATATACCTATATACGAAAATAGTTGTTCATGTTATTTTTGTTGTTGTTGTTGATGAAATATGTGTGTAACTATGTTCAGTCCATCCTTAAAGAGAGCATCGAGTTAAACAAAGTTGGTTATTTCGCATTAAATTGGCAGATTGATAGAATTCATGCATAATTTCAGTTATTGTTGTAATAGCCTGTTCCCCAGTAGAGCGTCTACACGCCCTTATGAATGCCCTTGTTTCTTTATGAATCAATTAAATTACCGGATGCAGGTTTCCCAAAACGCCCAAGCTACAAGTACTCACTTGGACATGTCCGTAAACATGCATTGTTTAAGTGCATGATTTAAGTGGTCCTTATAGGCCTTGTCCTTGTTATTAATTGTTTGAGGTCACAAGGAAGTAAAAGACAACAGCTATATACAAAACTTACATATTACATTGATTAATAGTTTGTTAATTCATTTCACTCAATTTCTAAGATGCTGTTTTTCATTATATTTTTGGAAAGTTGGGTAATTCATTTAACTCTGTTTCTAAGATATTTTAGCAAATATTATAAATGTTTTAACATTTTAACTAAGGTAATATATTTGATATTCATAAATACTCTGGATTCAAAACTACCTATATATTTATCCGCCAAATGGCTATTAAACTGGTTCCCTGATTACTCTGCGGTATACAACAGGGTACCAGTTGGTTCCCCGATTAGTCTAAGGTATGCAAGAGGGTACCAGTTATGACAAATAGGACGCATTCATTTTTAAAATGTCAAATGTGTACGCTTTTTTAAATCAAACTCCTCCTTGATTTACGGCAATATTTTGAAAATGGTGAATTGTTTGAAATGGCATTATTGTGTAGATTCGGGTTCAGATCTTGGATGTTGTAAACACTCATTTTGTTCAAAATGAACATTTGTGAATTGAAATTGGATAAAAAAGAGGACAAATTTCTTCTTTAAAAAATGAAATGTATACTGACTTAAGTGACTTTGGATAAAAACTCCTCCTTTATTAGTAAACTATTTTCAGAAATAACAAATCAGATATACCGTATAATTCCTAATAAGCGCCACCCCCAGGGTGTAACATTTTGAAAATTGAGACGAAAAGTACATAATTTTACTTTTAAACGGACATTATTTAATGATTTTCTTTACCAAGAAAACCAAAGTCTGCATGTCGGTCAATCAATGCATCGGATTTTAAGTTTTCTAGTGATTTTGTCTACATGTTCCATTGTGAATGAAACAGATTAACTTGCATTTTTGGGGGTTTTAAAAATATATTTTCTGAAAAAATGGTAGGGGAGAGGTGGGGTGGGCGTTTATTAGGGGAGTGGCATTTATTAGGAATTATATGGTATTGGTATTGTTAAGAAGATGCAATATCTGGCATTTTATATCAAAAAAGCGTTTATTTTGGTCTAAAATATATATGTTAACTGAAAATGGTTTAACATATGAACGTGTTTTTCATTATCAAGTGTAATGTGCATATTATTTAAATCTACCTGCTTCGTTAGTAATGACATGCATGATGTTCAAACTCATGATCTGATTATATTGGTATTGCTATTTAGAGTTGGCTACAAGTTTGTACTTTCAAGAACATTTTATTTAGATCTCAAATTTGTGTATTGAATTGGTACAAAACAACAACAGAACGCGTCATTTTATTTATGGCATGATGTTCAAACTTGCGGGTTGATTCACAGACAAACCAGACATATTAATAATGTTATTAGGGTTGTGGTTGATTATAGCATTATCATGCATTTTTCAAAAGATATCATTTTGAATTTAAGGAATACTTAGCATACAAACACGTATTTTATCAATTTTAATATGTTCGTAGAGATAACATAACATGATACTCATTTAACCTGTATGCCTATCCATCATTGTTTTACAATAAAAAATAATTGAATTCCTACATTTACATTTTTAACAAACCTTAATCATTGTCTCACCAACAAGCAACAACTCAGATTTAGCACCCATTTTATCAGGGCCCTGATGTCAATTTTCATCCCAGATTTCATATAACAATTAACATGTCGCCAGTTGTCAATCAATTATCCATTTCAACCAATCAAACCAGATGATACCTCCGACAAACAACAGCATGTGTATAAAGCACGTGCAACTATGTTATATAAACTATTGTCAATATACTCTGACATCAATAATAGGGCGGAGATATCTAAGTCACTGGCGACATGTCAATTAAGAGGGGCGTTCATTTCCCACACTATTATATTTTTTACCGCCTTTCAAAAGGAAACATTAAGCCACAATGACTGAATTATATTTGGTACCACACTTTAAAAGGTGACAATATGCCGACAAGGGTTTGAAAATGCTACAATCACCAATTGAGCATGACCATTATACGGTATAACACGAATGGATAGAAATAAGTCGATCACAGTGTTTGATCTGTTTATTTGGCATAACATGGAGGAGTAGGAAAAATAGGGTGTTACTCATTTGTGTATTTGCTTAAATAACAACCGACATGAAGTTGTTAACTCATTGGCTGGCGTGGCACAGTCGGTAGCGCTGCGGATTTGTAACCGGAGGCCCCGGGTTCAATCCTCTGTGGTGCCACTGAGTCGTCGGTGTGTTCTTGGGGAAGACACTTTCCCTTAGCCTCGTCAGTCGGATGGGGACATAATCTGTGCAGTCCCGTTTATCGGACTATTCTCATAATCAAAATGGCCGCCACGGCGACTCAAAGTTTACAAAGTTATATAGAAAAAGGTTAAAAATGACATCTTATCTGAAACCACTTGAAGGATTTTGATGAAACATGCTGGTGAAGGTTGGTGAAAATCCTGCAAGAAATAGGCGAGATAAGCATGTCTTTGCGGAGACCGGACGTGATCTATATTTCGTTCAAGGTAGGTCGCAGCGCATACGATGTTAGATGCATATAAGGAACACGCTGGCGGTGGCAAGAAAGGGAGCAAGATAAGCATTTCGCAGCTGAGACTGGCCATGACCTATATTCCGTCGAAAAATAGGCCACAGCCACATGACATTTGCTGGTAAAGCTTGCTTAAAATCATTTAAATAATGAAAAATGTATAAACAAATGAAAGTCTGTGGCACGGAAGAATAAACGCAACTTACTGACACATGCGTGTGCCCGGACGACATTGTGATCGTTAAGTAGGCTCGGCAAAAAAAAAAAGAGCTATCATTCTGACAGCTAATTTCTGCATACATTACCTCAATCTCAACGTTAGCAATCAAGAAACAATTGAGTTTACACGTGCTGATATAGTTGGTTCTATAGATTATATTGTCATCATCTCCACAGAATATACTTGACTAATCGTATTTGACTGTTATTCCGTTGTTAAAACTCATAAACGTACTCAGAGTATACACATATGTAACAATAAATACTCCTCTCTCACCGCTCTAGTTCTCTGCATTTATCAGATTTGTACCTTGATATTTTAGCTTTATAAAAACGGAAACAGCATGTTCATGTTCATTAAATGCGTCATAATTGCGAATTAAAGTAAGCTCCCCACCACAATAACCTCTCCCACCGAAAAGTGAAGGAGAGTGCATCTTTACTATCCCGGCCACGGTTACGTTAAAAAATACAAGTACATACATGAATCCCTTCAACTGTTGTACCATCTTAATCATGTTAATTGTTCAAAACGTTCAATGGTGATTAGTGTTATTGTTCAAAATAGCTTATTAAGTGGCCGCCGCAATCTGTATCAAGCGACCACTACTAGTCTAATAAACCTGTATTGAGAAACCACAAATCTTAAGACACCATTTATGATAGGTCCCTTGGGTGGTTGCTGAATAGAGGTTATACTGTATAAGTTAGGTAACATAAGTACATTACAAGCAAGCTTTCACGCAAGCGTAAAATAGCTGCCGAGAGAAAATAGCATTATATCTTGGTAGAAACTGGCAAGAAAGTTTTACATAATAACAGATCAAGCTACGTGTGTTAAAACAATTTTTTAAAAAAAATTGTTGCCACGAGGGCGTAAACATGCCACGACCGTTTTTACTTTCTTCCCAATTTCTACCATCAGTTCTTCCTACCAAACATTTTAAATCAAGGTGGACGACGTTCTGGTCATATCCTTGACATGCGTTACATATTGATTATATATTCACCTTTGTAGCACGACATGCTAGAATTACACATCAGCATATAAATACAATTGTTCACCTGTAAGGGATGCGTGTGCGTTAGCGTGTGCATCACAACACAATAAACTCTTCATTGCTACCATGTGTAATTATAAGATTGCCTTATCAAAGCGAAAAACTCAAAGAAACTGTTCAACAATTATTTTATTATTAAATCAAATTATTCATGGAATTTTGTATTAGAAATGTTGAATTTTGAAATTTTGGAATTTTGGATTTTGAATTTTGATGAAATTTTGATATTTTAAAATTTTGAATTTGGAAATTTTGAATTTTGAGAAATTTTGAATTTCGAATTTTTAAATTTTTGAATTTTTGAATTTTATTCGACGCTCCAGTTTTGGGGTTTGGGCTGGCTGGTTAAATAGAGAATATTATGTCAGTGCCTTTTACTATCAAGTTAATTAGGCGAGGCTTAGAAAACGAAAAATGGCGAGGCTCTGCCGAGCCATTCTTCGTTTTCGTGCCGAGCCTAATACACTTGATAGTAAAAGGCACTGACATAATATTCTATTTATCATGTAGATTATCCATATTTTTGTATGAATTACTATTATTACCTATTTCTCAGAATGTTACGCTTATTGAGGACGCCGCCATGTTGTTGTTTTTACGTTACGTGCAT
>JAWPHD010021224.1:0-28939 GCA_037043455.1 Cyrtodaria siliqua | reverse complement strand
TATATATTCAGTTCTTACACATATATTTTCAGTTCTTACTCATATATATTCCGTTCTTACGCATATATATTCCGTTCTTACACATATATATTCAGTTCTTACACATATATATTCCGTTCTTAC
Source organism: Cyrtodaria siliqua (assembly GCA_037043455.1). Classification (NCBI taxonomy): domain Eukaryota; kingdom Metazoa; phylum Mollusca; class Bivalvia; order Adapedonta; family Hiatellidae; genus Cyrtodaria; species Cyrtodaria siliqua. Next base: position 28,816 of record JAWPHD010021224.1, on the reverse strand, counting down.
GCATATATATTCCGTTCTTACACATATATATTCAGTTCTTACACATATATATTCAGTTCTTACACATATATATTCAGTTCTTACACATATATATTCAGTTCTTACACATATATAATCAGTTCTTACACAAATATATTCAGTTCTTAAAAATATATATTCCGTTCTTACGCATATATATTCATTTCTTACGAATATATTCAGTTCTTACGCATATATATTCAGTTCTTACACATATATATGCAGTTATTACACATATATATTCAGTTCTTACACATATATATTCAGTTCTTACACATATATATTCAGTTCTTACACATATATATTCAGTTCTTACGCATTAATATTCCGTTCTTACGCATATATATTCCGTTCTTACGCACATATATTCCGTTCTTACGCATATATATTCAGTTCTTACACATATATATTCCGTTCTTACACATATATATTCAGTTCTTACACATATATATTCAGTTCTTACACATATATAATCAGTTCTGACACATATATATTCAGTTCTTACAAATATATCTTCCGTTCTTACGCATATATATTCAGTTCTTACGCATATATATTCAGTTCTTACACATATATTTTCAGTTCTTACTCATATATACTCCGTTCTTACGCATATCTATTCCGTTCTTACACATATATATTCAGTTCTTACAAATATATATTCAGTTCTTACACATATATATTCCGTTCTTACGCATATATATTCCGTTCTTACGCATATATTCAGTTCTTACGCATATATATTCAGTTCTTACACATATATATTCAGTTCTTACGCATATATATTCAGTTCTTACACATATATATTCCATTCTTACGCATATATATTCCGTTCTTACACATATATATTTAGTTCTTACACATATATATTCCGTTCTTACGCATATATATTCAGTTCTTACACATATATATTCAGTTCTTACACATATATATTCAGTTCTTACACATATATATTCAGTTCTTACACATATATATTCAGTTCTTACACATATATATCAGTTCTTACACATATATATTCAGTTCTTACACATATATATTCAGTTCTTACGCATATATATTCAGTTATTACACATATATATTTCGTTCTTACACATATATATTCAGTTCTTACACATATATATTCCGTTCTTACGCATATATATTACGTTCTTACACATATATTCCGTTCTTACGCATATATATTCAGTTCTTACACATATATATTCCGTTCTTACACATATATATTAAGTTCTTACACATATATATTCAGTTCTTACACATATATATTCAGTTCTTACACATATATAATCAGTTCTTACACATATATATTCAGTTCTTACAAAAATATATTCCATTCTTACGCATATATATTCAGTTCTTACGAATATATTCAGTTCTTACGCATATATATTCAGTTCTTAAACATATATATTCAGTTCTTACGCATATATATTCAGTTCTTACACATATATATTCAGTTCTTACACATATATATTCAGTTCTTACACATATATATTCAGTTCTTACACATATATATTCCGTTCTTACGCATATATATTCAGTTCATACACATATATATTCAGTCCTTACAAATATATATTCAGTTCTTACACATATATTTTCAGTTCTTACTCATATATATTCCGTTCTTACGCATATATATTCCATTCTTACATATATATATTCAGTTCTTACACATATATATTAAGTTCTTACACATATATATTCAGTTCTTACCCATATATATTCCGTTCTTACGCATATATAATCAGTTCTTACACATATACATTCCGTTCTTACACATATATATTCAGTTCTTACAAATATATATTCCGTTCTTACGCATATATATTCAGTTCTTACGCATATATTCAGTTCTTACGCATATAAATTCAGTTCTTACACATATATATTCAGTTCTTACGCATATATATTCAGTTCTTACACATATATATTCCATTCTTACGCATATATATTCCGTTCTTACACATATATATTCAGTTCTTACACATATATATTCCGTTCTTACGCATATATATTCAGTTCTTACACATATATAATCAGTTCTTACACAGATATATTCAGTTCTTACACATATATTTTCAGTACTTACTCATATATATTCCGTTCTTACGCATATATATTCCGTTCTTACACATATATATTCAGTTCTTACACGTATATATTCAGTTCTTACACATATATATTCAGTTCTTACACATATATATTCAGTTCTTACACATATATAATCAGTTCTTACACAAATATATTCAGTTCTTACAAATATATATTCCGTTCTTACGCATATATATTCAGTTCTTACGAATATATTCAGTTCTTACGCATATATATTCAGTTCTTACACATATATATTCAGTTATTACACATATATATTCAGTTCTTACACATATATATTCAGTTCTTACACATATATATTCAGTTCTTACACATATATATTCAGTTCTTACGCATTAATATTCCGTTCTTACGCATATATATTCCGTTCTTACGCACATATATTCCGTTCTTACGCATATATATTCAGTTCTTACACATATATATTCCGTTCTTACACATATATATTCAGTTCTTACACATATATAATCAGTTCTTACACATATATATTCAGTTCTTACAAATATATCTTCCGTTCTTACGCATATATATTCAGTTCTTACGCATATATATTCAGTTCTTACACATATATTTTCAGTTCTTACTCATATATATTCCGTTCTTACGCATATATATTCCGTTCTTACACATATATATTCAGTTCTTACACATATATATTCAGTTCTTACACCTATATATTCCTTTCTTACGCATATATATTCCGTTCTTACGCATATATTCAGTTCTTACGCATATATATTCAGTTCTTACACATATATATTCAGTTCTTACGCATATATATTCAGTTCTTACACATATATATTCCATTCTTACGCATATATATTCCGTTCTTGCACATATATATTTAGTTCTTACACATATATATTCCGTTCTTACGCATATATATTCAGTTCTTACACATATATATTCAGTTCTTACACATATATATTCAGTTCGTACACATATATATTCAGTTCTTACACATATATATTCAGTTCTTACACATATATATCAGTTCTTACACATATATATTCAGTTCTTACGCATTAATATTCCGTTCTTACGCATATATATTCCGTTCTTACGCACATATATTCCGTTCTTACGCATATATATTCAGTTCTTACACATATATATTCCGTTCTTACACATATATATTCAGTTCTTACACATATATATTCAGTTCTTACACATATATAATCAGTTCTTACACATATAAATTCAGTTCTTACAAATATATCTTCCGTTCTTACGCATATATGTTCAGTTCTTACGCATATATATTCAGTTCTTACACATATATTTATTCAGTTCTTACACATATATATTCAGTTCTTACGCATATATATTCAGTTCTTACACATATATATTCAGTTCTTACACATATATATTCAGTTCTTACATATATATATTCCGTTCTTACGCATATATATTCAGTTCTTACACATATATATTCAGTTCTTACACATATATATTCAGTTCTTACACATATATTTTCAGTTCTTACTCATATATATTCCGTTCTTACGCATATATATTCCGTTCTTACACATATATATTCAGTTCTTACACATATATATTCAGTTCTTACACATATATATTCAGTTCTTACACATATATATTCAGTTCTTACACATATATATTCCGTTCTTACGCATATATATTCCGTTCTTACGCATATATTCAGTTCTTACGCATATATATTCAGTTCTTACACATATATATTCAGTTCTTACGCATATATATTCACTTCTTAAACATATATATTCCATTCTTACGTATATATATTCCGTTCTTACACATATATATTTAGTTCTTACACATATATATTCCGTTCTTACACATATATATTCAGTTCTTACACTTATATATTCAGTTCTTACACATATATATTCAGTTCTTACCCATATATATTCAGTTCTTACACATATATATTCAGTTCTTACACATATATATTCCATTCTTACGCATATATATTCCGTTCTTGCACATATATATTTAGTTCTTACACATATATATTCCGTTCTTACGCATATATATTCCGTTCTTACGCATATATATTCAGTTCTTACACATATATATTCAGTTCTTACACATATATATTCAGTTCTTACACATATATAATCAGTTCTTACACATATATATCAGTTCTTACACATATATATTCAGTTCTTACACATATATATTCAGTTCTTACGCATATATATTCAGTTCTTACACATATATATTTCGTTCTTACACATATATATTCAGTTCTTACACATATATATTCAGTTCTTACACATATATATTCAGTTCTTACACATATATATTCAGTTCTTACGCATTAATATTCCGTTCTTACGCATATATATTCCGTTCTTACGCACATATATTCCGTTCTTACGCATATATATTCAGTTCTTACACATATATATTCCGTTCTTACACATATATATTCAGTTCTTACACATATATATTCAGTTCTTACACATATATAATCAGTTCTTACACATATAAATTCAGTTCTTACAAATATATCTTCCGTTCTTACGCATATATGTTCAGTTCTTACGCATATATATTCAGTTCTTACACATATATTTATTCAGTTCTTACACATATATATTCAGTTCTTACGCATATATATTCAGTTCTTACACATATATATTCAGTTCTTACACATATATATTCAGTTCTTACACATATATATTCAGTTCTTACATATATATATTCCGTTCTTACGCATATATATTCAGTTCTTACACATATATATTCAGTTCTTACACATATATATTCAGTTCTTACACATATATTTTCAGTTCTTACTCATATATATTCCGTTCTTACGCATATATATTCCGTTCTTACACATATATATTCAGTTCTTACACATATATATTCAGTTCTTACACATATATATTCAGTTCTTACACATATATATTCAGTTCTTACACATATATATTCCGTTCTTACGCATATATATTCCGTTCTTACGCATATATTCAGTTCTTACGCATATATATTCAGTTCTTACACATATATATTCAGTTCTTACGCATATATATTCAGTTCTTACACATATATATTCCATTCTTACGTATATATATTCCGTTCTTACACATATATATTTAGTTCTTACACATATATATTCCGTTCTTACACATATATATTCAGTTCTTACACTTATATATTCAGTTCTTACACATATATATTCAGTTCTTACACATATATATTCAGTTCTTACACATATATATTCAGTTCTTACACATATATATTCAGTTCTTACACATATATATTCAGTTCTTACGCATATATATTCAGTTCTTACACATATATATTTCGTTCTTACACATATATATTCAGTTCTTACACATATATATTCAGTTCTTACACATATATATTCAGTTCTTACGCATATATATTCCGTTCTTACGCATATATATTCCGTTCTTACGCACATATATTCCGTTCTTACGCATATATATTCAGTTCTTACACATATATATTCCGTTCTTGCACTATATTAAGTTCTTACACATATATATTCAGTTCTTACACTATATATTCAGTTCTTACACATATATAATCAGTTCTTACACATATATATTCAGTTCTTACACATATATATCAGTTCTTACACATATATATTCAGTTCTTACACATATATATTCAGTTCTTACGCATATATATTCAGTTCTTACGCATATATATTCCATTCTTACATATATATATTCAATTCTTACACATATATATTAAGTTCTTACACATATATATTCAGTTCTTACCCATATATATTCCGTTCTTACGCATATATATTCCGTTCTTACGCATATATATTCCGTTTTTACGCATATATTTAGTTCTTACGCATATATTCAGTTCTTACGCATATATACTCCGTTCTTACACATATATATTCAGTTCTTACACATATATATTCAGTTCTTACACATATATATTGAGTTCTTACACATATATAATCAGTTCTTACACATATACATTCCGTTCTTACACATATATATTCCGTTCTTACGCATATATATTCCGTTCTTACGCATATATTCAGTTCTTACGCATATATATTCAGTTCTTACACATATATATTCAGTTCTTACGCATATATATTCAGTTCTTACACATATATATTCCATTCTTACGCATATATATTCCGTTCTTACACATATATATTTAGTTCTTACACATATATATTCCGTTCTTACGCATATATATTCAGTTCTTACACTTATATATTCAGTTCTTACACATATATATTCAGTTCTTACACATATATATTCAGTTCTTACACATATATATTCAGTTCTTACACATATATATTCAGTTCTTACACATATATATTCAGTTCTTACGCATATATATTCAGTTCTTACACATATATATTTCGTTCTTACACATATATATTCAGTTCTTACACATATATATTCAGTTCTTACACATATATATTCAGTTCTTACGCATATATATTCCGTTCTTACGCATATATATTCCGTTCTTACGCACATATATTCCGTTCTTACGCATATATATTCAGTTCTTACACATATATATTCCGTTCTTACACATATATATTAAGTTCTTACACATATATATTCAGTTCTTACACTATATATTCAGTTCTTACACATATATAATCAGTTCTTACACATATATATTCAGTTCTTACACTATATATTCAGTTCTTACACATATATAATCAGTTCTTACACATATATATTCAGTTCTTACAAATATATATTCCGTTCTTACGCATATATATTCAGTTCTAACGAATATATTCAATTCTTACGCATATATATTCAGTTCTTACACATATATATTCAGTTATTACACATATATATTCAGTTCTTACACAAATATATTCAGTTCTTACACATATATATTCAGTTCTTACACATATATATTCAGTTCTCACACATATATATTCCGTTCTTACGCATATATATTCAGTTCTTACACATATATATTCAGTTCTTACACATATATATTCAGTTCTTACACATATATTTTCAGTTCTTACTCATATATATTCCGTTCTTACGCATATATATTCCGTTCTTACACATATATATTCAGTTCTTATACATATATATTCAGTTCTTACACATTTATTTTCAGTTCTTACTCATATATTCCGTTCTTACGCATATATATTCCGTTCTTATACATATATATTCAGTTCTTACACATATATATTCAGTTCTTACACATATATATTCAGTTCTTACGCATATATATTCAGTTCTTACGCATATATATTCCATTCTTACGCATATATATTCCGTTTTTACACATATATATTCAGTTCTTACACATATATATTCCGTTCTTACGCATATATATTCAGTTCTTACACATATATATTCAGTTCTTACACATAAATATTCAGTTCTTACACATATATATTCAGTTCTTACACATATATATTCAGTTCTTACGCATATATATTCAGTTCTTACACATTTATATTTCGTTCTTACACATATATATTCAGTTCCTACACATATATATTCAGTTCTTACACATAAATATTCCGTTCTTAAACATATATATTCCGTTCTTACGCATATATATTCCGTTCTTACGCATATATATTCCGTTTTTACGCATATATTCAGTTCTTACGCATATATTCAGTTTTTACGCATATATACTCCGTTCTTACACATATATATTCAGTTCTTACACATATATATTGAGTTCTTACAAATATATATTCAGTTCTTACACATATATATTCAGTTCTTACACATATATATTCAGTTCTTACAAATATATATTCCGTTCTTACGCATATATATTCAGTTCTTACGCATATATTCAGTTCTTACGCATATATATTCAGTTCTTACACATATATATTCAGTTCTTACGCATATATATTCAGTTCTTACACATATATATTCCATTCTTACGCATATATATTCCGTTCTTACACATATATATTCAGTTCTTACACATATATATTCCGTTCTTAAGCATATATATTCAGTTCTTACACATATATATTCAGTTCTTACACATAAATATTCAGTTCTTACACATATATATTCAGTTCTTACACATATATATTCAGTTCTTACGCATATATATTCAGTTCTTACACATTTATATTTCGTTCTTACGCATATATATTCCGTTCTTACGCACATATATTCCGTTCTTACGCATATATATTCAGTTCTTACACATATATATTCAGTTCTTACACAAATATATTCAGTTCTTACAAATATATATTCCGTTCTTACGCATATATATTCAGTTCTTACGAATATATTCAGTTCTTACGCATATATATTCAGTTCTTACACATATATATTCAGTTATTACACATATATATTCAGTTCTAACGCATATATATTCCGTTCTTACACATATATATTCAGTTCTTACACATATATATTCAGTTCTTACACATTATATTCAGTTCTTACGCATATATATTCCGTTCTTACGCATATATATTCCGTTTTTACGCATATATTCAGTTCTTACGCATTTATTCAGTTCTTTCGCATATATACTCCGTTCTTACACATATATTCAGTTCTTACACATATATATTCAGTTCTTACACATATATATTGAGTTCTTACACATATATATTCAGTTCTTACACATATATACTCAGTTTCGTACAAATATATATTCCGTTCTTACGCATATATATTTAGTTCTTACGCATATATTCAGTTCCTACGCATATATATTCAGTTCTTACGCATATATATTCCGTTCTTACGCATATATATTCCGTTTTTACGCATATATTCAGTTCTTACGCATATATTCAGTTCTTACGCATATATACTCCGTTCTTACACATATATTCAGTTCTTACACATATATATTCAGTTCTTACAAATATATGCTCCGTTCTTACGGATATATATTCAGTTCTTACACATATATATTCAGTTCTTACACATATATATTCAGTTCTTACATATATATATTCAGTTCTTACACATATATATTCAGTTCTTACACATATATATTTAGTTCTTACACATATATATTCAGTTCTTAAACATATATATTTCGTTCTTACACATATATATTCAGTTCTTACACATAAATATTCAGTTCTTACACATATATATTCAGTTCTTACACATATATATTCAGTTCTTACGCATATATATTCCGTTCTTACGCATATATATTTCGTTCTTACGCATATATATTCAGTTCTTACACATATATATTCCGTTCTTACACATATATATTAAGTTCTTACACATATATATTCAGTTATTACACATATATATTCAGTTCTTACACATATATAATCAGTTCTTACACATATATATTCAGTTCTTACAAAAATATATTCCGTTCTTACACATATATATTCAGTTCTTACGAATATATTCAGTTCTTACGCATATATATTCAGTTCTTAAACATATATATTCAGTTCTTACGCATATATATTCCGTTCTTACACATATATATTCAGTTCTTACACATATATATTCAGTTCTTACACATATATATTCCGTTCTTACGCATATATATTCAGTTCATACACATATATATTCAGTTCTTACACATATATATTCAGGTCTTACACATATATTTTCAGTTCTTACTCATATATATACCATTCTTACGCATATATATTCCGTTCTTACATATATATATTCAGTTCTTACACATATATATTAAGTTCTTACACATATATATTCAGTTCTTACCCATATATATTCCGTTCTTACGCATATATATTCCGTTCTCACGCATATATATTCCGTTTTTACACATATATTCAGTTCTTACGCATATATTCAGTTCTTTCGCATATATACTCCGTTCTTACACATATATTCAGTTCTTACACATATATATTCAGTTCTTACACATATATATTGAGTTCTTACACATATATATTCAGTTCTTACACATATATACTCAGTTCTTACAAATATATATTCCGTTCTTACGCATATATATTCAGTTATTACGCATATATTCAGTTCTTACGCATATATATTCAGTTCTTACGCATATATATTCCGTTCTTACGCATATATATTCCGTTTTTACGCATATATTCAGTTCTTACGCATATATTCAGTTCTTACGCTTATATACTCCGTTCTTACACATATATTCAGTTCTTACACATATATATTCAGTTCTTACAAATATATATTCCGTTCTTACGCATATATATTCAGTTCTTATACATATATATTCAGTTCTTACACATATATATTCAGCTTAAACATATATATTTCGTTCTTACACATATATATTCAGTTCTTACACATATATATTCCGTTCTTACACATATATATTCAGTTCTTACACTTATATATTCAGTTCTTACGCATATATATTCCGTTCTTACGCATATATATTCCGTTCTTACGCACATATATTCCGTTCTTACGCATATATATTCAGTTCTTACACATATATATTCCGTTCTTACACCTATATATTAAGTTCTTACACATATATATTCAGTTCTTACACATATATATTCAGTTCTTACACATATATAATCAGTTCTTACACATATATATTCAGTTCTTACACAAATATATTCCGTTCTTACGCATATATATTCAGTTCTTACGAATATATTCAGTTCTTACGCATATATATTCAGTTCTTAAACATATATATTCAGTTCTTACGCATATATATTCAGTTCTTACACATATATATTCAGTTCTTACACATATATATTCAGTTCTTACACATATATATTCAGTTCTTACACATATATATTCCGTTCTTACGCATATATATTCAGTTCATACACATATATATTCAGTTCTTACAAATATATATTCAGTTCTTACACATATATTTTCAGATCTTACTCATATATATTCCGTTCTTACGCATATATATTTCGTTCTAACATATATATATTCAGTTCTTACACATATATATTAAGTTCTTACACATATATATTCAGTTCTTACCGATATATATTCCGTTTTTACGCATATATTCAGTTCTTACGCATATATTCAGTTCTTACGCACATATACTCCGTTCTTACAAATATATATTCAGTTCTTACACATATATATTCAGTTCTTACACATATATATTCCGTTCTTACACATATATATTCAGTTCTTACACTTATATATTCAGTTCTTACGCATATATATTCCGTTCTTACGCATATATATTCCGTTCTTACGCACATATATTCCGTTCTTACGCATATATATTCAGTTCTTACACATATATATTCCGTTCTTACACCTATATATTAAGTTCTTACACATATATATTCAGTTCTTACACATATATATTCAGTTCTTACACATATATAATCAGTTCTTACACATATATATTCAGTTCTTACACAAATATATTCCGTTCTTACGCATATATATTCAGTTCTTACGAATATATTCAGTTCTTACGCATATATATTCAGTTCTTAAACATATATATTCAGTTCTTACGCATATATATTCAGTTCTTACACATATATATTCAGTTCTTACACATATATATTCAGTTCTTACACATATATATTCAGTTCTTACACATATATATTCCGTTCTTACGCATATATATTCAGTTCATACACATATATATTCAGTTCTTACAAATATATATTCAGTTCTTACACATATATTTTCAGTTCTTACTCATATATATTCCGTTCTTACGCATATATATTTCGTTCTAACATATATATATTCAGTTCTTACACATATATATTAAGTCCTTACACATATATATTCAGTTCTTACCGATATATATTCCGTTTTTACGCATATATTCAGTTCTTACGCATATATTCAGTTCTTACGCACATATACTCCGTTCTTACAAATATATATTCAGTTCTTACACATATATATTCAGTTTTTACACATATATATTGAGTTCTTACACATATATATTCAGTTCTTACACATATATATTCCGTTCTTACACATATATATTCAGTTCTTACAAATATATATTCCGTTCTTACGCATATATATTCAGTTCTTACGCATATATTCAGTTCTTACGCATATATATTCAGTTCTTACACATATATATTCAGTTCTTACGCATATATATTCAGTTCTTACACATATATATTCCATTCTTACGCATATATATTCCGTTCTTACACATATATATTCAGTTCTTACACATATATATTCCGTTCTTACGCATATATATTCAGTTCTTACACATATATATTCAGTTCTTACACATATATATTCAGTTCTTACACATATATTTTCAGTTCTTACTCATATATATTCCGTTCTTACGCATATATATTCCGTTCTTACACATATATATTCAGTTCTTACACATATATATTCAGTTCTTACACATATATATTCAGTTCTTACACATATATATTCAGTTCTTACACATATATAATCAGTTCTTACACAAATATATTCAGTTCTTACAAATATATATTCCGTTCTTACGCATATATATTCAGTTCTTACGAATATATTCAGTTCTTACGCATATATATTCAGTTCTTACACATATATATTCAGTTATTACACATATATATTCAGTTCTTACACATATATATTCAGTTCTAACACATATATATTCAGTTCTTACACATATATATTCAGTTCTTACGCATTAATATTCCGTTCTTACGCATATATATTCCGTTCTTACGCACATATATTCCATTCTTACGCATATATATTCCGTTCTTACACATATATATTCCGTTCTTAAACATATATATTCAGTTCTTACACATATATATTCAGTTCTTACACATATATAATCAGTTATTACACATATATATTCAGTTCTTACAAATTTATCTTCCGTTCTTACGCATATATATTCAGTTCTTACGCATATATATTCAGTTCTTACACATATATTTATTCAGTTCTTACACATATATATTTAGTTCTTACGCATATATATTCAGTTATTACACATATATATTCAGTTCTTACACATATATATTCAGTTCTTACACATATATTTTCAGTTATTACTCATATATATTCCGTTCTTACGCATATATATTCCGTTCTTACACATATATATTCAGTTCTTACACATATATATTCAGTTCTTACACATATATATTCAGTTCTTACACATATATATTCAGTTCTTACACATATATATTCCGTTCTTACGCATATATATTCCGTTCTTACGCATATATTCAGTTCTTACGCATATATATTCAGTTCTTACACATATATATTCAGTTCTTACGCATATATATTCAGTTTTTACACATATATATTTCATTCTTACGCATATATATTTAGTTCTTACACATATATATTCCGTTCTTACGCATATATATTCAGTTCTTACACTTATAAATTCAGTTCTTACACGTATATATTCAGTTCTAACACATATATATTCAGTTCTTACACATATATATTCAGTTCTTACACATATATATTCAGTTCTTACACATATATATTCAGTTCTTACTCATATATATTCAGTTCTTACGCATATATTCAGTTCTTACACATATATATTTCGTTCTTACACATATTTATTCAGTTCTTACACATATATATTCAGTTTTTACACATATATATTCAGTTCTTACGCATATATATTCCGTTCTTACGCATATATATTCCGTTCTTACGCACATATATTCCGTTCTTACGCATATATATTCAGTTCTTACACATATATATTCCGTTCTTACACATATATATTAAGTTCTTACACATATATATTCAGTTCTTACACTATATATTCAGTTCTTACACATATATAATCAGTTCTTACACATACATATTCAGTTCTTACAAATATATATTCCGTTCTTACGCATATATATTCAGTTCTAACGAATATATTCAGTTCTTACGCATATATATTCAGTTCTTACACATATATATTCAGTTATTACACATATATATTCAGTTCTTACACATATATATTCAGTTCTTACACATATATATTCAGTTCTTACACATATATATTCCGTTCTTACGCATATATATTCAGTTCTTACACATATATATTCAGTTCTTACACATATATATTCAGTTCTTACACATATATTTTTAGTTCTTACTCATATATATTCCGTTCTTACGCATATATATTCCGTTCTTACACATATATATTCAGTTCCTACACACATATATTCAGTTCTTACACATTTATTTTCAGTTCTTACTCATATATTCCGTTCTTACGCATATATATTCCGTTCTTACACATATATATTCAGTACTTACACATATATATTCAGTTCTTACACATATATATTCAGTTCTTACACATATATATTCAGTTCTTACACATATATATTCCGTTCTTACACATATATATTCAGTTCTTACACATATATATTCAGTTCTTACACATATATATTCAGTTCTTACACATATATATTCAGTTCTTACGCAAATATATTCCGTTCTTACGCATATATATTCCGTTTTTACGCATATATTCAGTTCTTACACATATATTCAGTTCTTACACATATATATTCAGTTCTTACACATATATATTCAGTACTTACACATATATATTCAGTTCTTACACATATATATTCCGTTCTTACGCATATATATTCCGTTCTTACGCATATATATTCCCTTTTTACGCATATATTCAGTTCTTACGCATATATTCAGTTCTTACGCATATATACTCCGTTCTTACACATATATACTCCGTTCTTACACATATATATTCAGTTCTTACACATATATATTGAGTTCTTACAAATATATATTCAGTTCTTACACATATATATTCAGTTCTTACACATATATATTCAGTTCTTACAAATATATATTCCGTTCTTACGCATATATATTCAGTTCTTACGCATATATTCAGTTCTTACGCATATATATTCAGTTCTTACACATATATATTCAGTTCTTACGCATATATATTCAGTTCTTACACATATATATTCCATTCTACGCATATATATTCCGTTCTTACACATATATATTCAGTTCTTACACACATATATTCCGTTCTTACGCATATATATTCAGTTCTTACACATATATATTCAGTTCTTACACATATATATTCCGTTCTTACACATATATATTCAGTTCTTACACATATATATTCAGTTCTTACACATATATATTCAGTTCTTACACATATATATTCAGTTCTTACGCATATATATTCAGTTCTTACACATTTATATTTCGTTCTTACACATATATATTCAGTTCCTACACATATATATTCAGTTCTTACACATATATATTCAGTTCTTACACATATATATTCAGTTCTTACGCATATATATTCCGTTCTTACGCATATATATTCCGTTCTTACGCACATATATTCCGTTCTTACGCATATATATTCAGTTCTTACACATATATATTCCGTTCTTATACATATATATTCAGTTCTTACACTATATATTCAGTTCTTACACTATATATTCAGTTCTTACACATATATAATCAGTTCTTACACAAATATATTCAGTTCTTACAAATATATATTCCGTTCTTACGCATATATATTCAGTTCTTACGAATATATTCAGTTCTTACGCATATATATTCAGTTCTTACACATATATATTCAGTTATTACACATATATATTCAGTTCTTACGCATATATATTCCGTTCTTACACATATATATTCAGTTCTTACACATATCAATTCAGTTCTTACACATATATATTCAGTTCTTATGCATATATATTCCGTTCTTACGCATATATATTCCGTTTTTACGCATATATTCAGTTCTTACGCATTTATTCAGTTCTTACACATATATATTCCGTTCTTACGCATATATATTCAGTTCTTACACATATATATTCAGTTCCTACACATATATATTCAGTTCTTACGCATATATATTCAGTTCTTACACATATATATTCCATTCTTACGCATATATATTTAGTTCTTACACATATATATTCCGTTCTTACGCATATATATTCAGTTCTTACACTTATATATTCAGTTCTTACACATATATATTCAGTTCTTACACATATATATTCAGTTCTTACACATATATATTCAGTTCTTACACATGTATATTCAGTTCTTACACATATATATTCAGTTCTTACTCATATATATTCAGTTCTTACGCATATATTCAGTTCTTACACATATATATTTCGTTCTTACACATATATATTCAGTTCTTACACATATATATTCAGTTCTTACATATATATATTCAGTTCTTACGCATATATATTCCGTTCTTACGCACATATATTCCGTTCTTACGCATATATATTCAGTTCTTACACATATATATTCAGTTCTTACACATATATATTCAGTTCTTACGCATATATATTCCGTTCTTACGCATATATATTCCGTTCTTACTCACATATATTCCGTTCTTACGCATATATATTCAGTTCTTACACATATATATTCCGTTCTTACGCACATATATTCCGTTCTTACGCATATATATTCAGTTCTTACACATATATATTCCGTTCTTACACATATATATTAAGTTCTTGCACATATATATTCAGTTCTTACACTATATATTCAGTTCTTACACATATATAATCAGTTCTTACACATACATATTCAGTTCTTACAAATATATATTCCGTTCTTACGCATATATATTCAGTTCTAACGAATATATTCAGTTCTTACGCATATATATTCAGTTCTTACACTTATATATTCAGTTCTTACACATATATATTCAGTTCTTACACATATATATTCAGTTCTTACACATATATATTCAGTTCTTACACATATATATTCAGTTCTTACTCATATATATTCAGTTCTTACGCATATATTCAGTTCTTACACATATATATTTCGTTCTTACACATATATATTCAGTTCTTACACATATATATTCCGTTCTTACGCACATATATTCCGTTCTTACGCATATATATTCAGTTCTTACACATATATATTCAGTTCTTACACATATATATTCAGTTCTTACGCATATATATTCCGTTCTTACGCATATATATTCCGTTCTTACGCACATATATTCCGTTCTTACGCATATATATTCAGTTCTTACACATATATATTCCGTTCTTACGCACATATATTCCGTTCTTACGCATATATATTCAGTTCTTACACATATATATTCCGTTCTTACACATATATATTAAGTTCTTACACATATATATCCAGTTCTTACACTATATATTCAGTTCTTACACATATATAATCAGTTCTTACACATACATATTCAGTTCTTACAAATATATATTCCGTTCTTACGCATATATATTCAGTTCTAACGAATATATTCAGTTCTTACGCATATATATTCAGTTCTTACACATATATATTCAGTTATTACACATATATATTCAGTTCTTACACATATATATTCAGTTCTTACACATATATATTCAGTTCTTACACATATATATTCCGTTCTTACGCATATATATTCAGTTCTTACACATATATATTCAGTTCTTACACATATATATTCAGTTCTTACACATATATTTTAAGTTCTTACTCATATATATTCCGTTCTTACGCATATATATTCCGTTCTTACACATATATATTCAGTTCCTACACACATATATTCAGTTCTTACACATTTATTTTCAGTTCTTACTCATATATTCCGTTCTTACGCATATATATTCCGTTCTTACACATATATATTCTGTACTTACACATATATATTCAGTTCTTACACATATATATTCAGTTCTTACACATATATATTCAGTTCTTACACATATATATTCCGTTCTTACACATATATATTCAGTTCTTACACATATATATTCAGTTCTTACACATATATATTCAGTTCTTACACATATATATTCAGTTCTTACGGAAATATATTCCGTTCGTACGCATATATATTCCGTTTTTACGCATATATTCAGTTCTTACACATATATTCAGTTCTTACACATATATATTCAGTTCTTACACATATATATTCAGTACTTACACATATATATTCAGTTCTTACACATATATATTCCGTTCTTACGCATATATATTCCGTTCTTACGCATATATATTCCCTTTTTACGCATATATTCAGTTCTTACGCATATATTCAGTTCTTACGCATATATACTCCGTTCTTACATATATATACTCCGTTCTTACACATATATATTCAGTTCTTACACATATATATTGAGTTCTTACAAATATATATTCAGTTCTTACACATATTTATTCAGTTCTTACACATATATATTCAGTTCTTACAAATATATATTCCGTTCTTACGCATATATATTCAGTTCTTACGGATATATTCAGTTCTTACGCATATATATTCAGTTCTTACACATATATATTCAGTTCTTACGCATATATATTCAGTTCTTACACATATATATTCCATTCTTACGCATATATATTCCGTTCTTACACATATATATTCAGTTCTTACACATATATATTCCGTTCTTACGCATATATATTCAGTTCTTACACATATATATTCAGTTCTTACACATATATATTCCGTTCTTACACATATATATTCAGTTCTTACACATATATATTCAGTTCTTACACATATATATTCAGTTCTTACACATATATATTCAGTTCTTACGCATATATATTCAGTTCTTACACATTTATATTTCGTTCTTACACATATATATTCAGTTCCTACACATATATATTCAGTTCTTACACATATATATTCAGTTTTTACGCATATATTCAGTTCTTACGCATTTATTCAGTTCTTTCGCATATATACTCCGTTCTTACACATATATTCAGTTCTTACACATATATATTCAGTTCTTACACATATATATTGAGTTCTTACACATATATATTCAGTTCTTACACATATATACTCAGTTCTTACAAATATATATTCCGTTCTTACGCATATATATTCCGTTCTTACGCATATATATTCCGTTCTTAAGCACATATATTCCGTTCTTACGCATATATATTCAGTTCTTACACATATATATTCCGTTCTTACTCACATATATTCCGTTCTTACGCATATATATTCAGTTCTTACACATATATATTCCGTTCTTACACATATATATTAAGTTCTTACACATATATATTCAGTTCTTACACTATATATTCAGTTCTTACACATATATAATCAGTTCTTACACATACATATTCAGTTCTTACAAATATATATTCCGTTCTTACGCATATATATTCAGTTCTAACGAATATATTCAGTTCTTACGCATATATACTCCGTTCTTACACATATATATTCAGTTATTACACATATATATTCAGTTCTTACACATATATATTCAGTTCTTACACATATATATTCAGTTCTTACACATATATATTCCGTTCTTACGCATATATATTCAGTTCTTACACATATATATTCAGTTCTTACACATATATATTCAGTTCTTACACATATATTTTTAGTTCTTACTCATATATATTCCGTTCTTACGCATATATTTTCCGTTCTTACACATATATATTCAGTTCCTACACACATATATTCAGTTCTTACACATTTATTTTCAGTTCTTATTCATATATTCCGTTCTTACGCATATATATTCCGTTCTTACACATATATATTCAGTACTTACACATAAATATTCAGTTCTTACGCATATATATTCAGTTCTTACGCATATATATTCAGTTCTTACACATATATATTCCATTCTTACGCATATATATTCCGTTCTTACACATATATATTCAGTTCTTACACATATATATTCCGTTCTTACGCATATATATTCAGTTCTTGCACATATATATTCAGTTCTTACACATATATATTCCGTTCTTACACATATATATTCAGTTCTTACACATATATATTCAGTTCTTACACATATATATTCAGTTCTTACACATATATATTCAGTTCTTACGCATATATATTCAGTTCTTACACATTTATATTTCGTTCTTACATATATATATTCAGTTCCGACACATATATATTCAGTTCTTACACATATATATTCAGTTTTTACGCATATATTCAGTTCTTACGCATTTATTCAGTTCTTTCGCATATATACTCCGTTCTTACACATATATTCAGTTCTTACACATATATATTCAGTTCTTACACATATATATTGAGTTCTTACACATATATATTCAGTTCTTACACATATATACTCAGTTCTTACAAATATATATTCCGTTCTTACGCATATATATTCCGTTCTTACGCATATATATTCCGTTCTTACGCACATATATTCCGTTCTTACGCATATATATTCAGTTCTTACACATATATATTCCGTTCTTACGCACATATATTCCGTTCTTACGCATATATATTCAGTTCTTACACATATATATTCCGTTCTTACACATATATATTAAGTTCTTACACATATATATTCAGTTCTTACACTATATATTCAGTTCTTACACATATATAATCAGTTCTTACATTTAGTTCTTACAAATATATATTCCGTTCTTACGCATATATATTCAGTTCTAACGAATATATTCAGTTCTTACGCATATATACTCCGTTCTTACACATATTTATTCAGTTATTACACATATATATTCAGTTCTTACACATATATATTCAGTTCTTACACATATATATTCAGTTCTTACACATATATATTCCGTTCTTACGCATATATATTCAGTTCTTACACATATATATTCAGTTCTTACACATATATATTCAGTTCTTACACATATATTTTTAGTTCTTACTCATATATATTCCGTTCTTACGCATATATATTCCGTTCTTACACATATATATTCAGTTCCTACACACATATATTCAGTTCTTACACATTTATTTTCAGTTCTTACTCATATATTCCGTTCTTACGCATATATATTCCGTTCTTACACATATATATTCAGTACTTACACATATATATTCAGTTCTTACACATATATATTCAGTTCTTACACATATATATTCAGTTCTTACACATATATATTCCGTTCTTACACATATATATTCAGTTCTTACACATATATATTCAGTTCTTACACATATATATTCAGTTCTTACACATATATATTCAGTTCTTACGCAAATATATTCCGTTCTTACGCATATATATTCCGTTTTTACGCATATATTCAGTTCTTACACATATATTCAGTTCTTACACATATATATTCAGTTCTTACACATATATATTCAGTACTTACACATATATATTCAGTTATTGTATACTTACATATTGTCCCGTTTAGTTTGCATTGAGCTAAGCGTGCAATATTCTACGATATTGCACGCATTGATATTGCACGGGAACATTTGCTCGTGCTTGCTAAGAGCCGCGAAATAGAAATAAGGAACTACTTTCAAATAAAAACAACGGAATCCTTTCTATAGTGTCAACAAAAAAATACGAGTTTTTTTTCAACCTTTTATGGCAAAAATTGATAAAATAATTCAAATGGTCACTCACCCACTGTTTTTAACGTTATCGAATGGTAAACAAACTCCAGAAAATCGCTTGTTGTTTTTAATGACGTCATCCGACGTCGACGTCATTTTCGCGCAAAATAATCATCCACACAAAATGAAACTGAATGGCAAGATAGGAATTCCATCAAAAGCTATAAAAATAACACAAATGCAATGAAAAGTAATAGTCATACAATTAACATTGATCAAAAACAATATGAAAGTATACAATAAAAAGGTTATTGCATTTGTATGGCTAAATATTACTTGGAACTCGTTGTTTTGGCGCAGGACGACTCGCAAGCTCGTCGTCCTTTGCCAAAACAACTCGTTCCAAGTAATATTTAGCCATACAAATGCAATAACCTATATTCTTACACATATATATTCCGTTCTTACGCATATATATTCCGTTCTTACGCATATATATTCCCTTTTTACTTATATATTCAGTTCTTACGCATATATTCAGTTCTTACGCATATATACTCCGTTCTTACACATATATACTCCGTTCTTACACATATATATTCAGTTCTTACACATATATATTGAGTTCTTACAAATATATATTCAGTTCTTACACATATATATTCAGTTCTTACACATATATATTTAGTTCTTACAAATATATATTCCGTTCTTACGCATATATATTCAGTTCTTACGCATATATTCAGTTCTTACGCATATATATTCAGTTCTTACACATATATATTCAGTTCTTACGCATATATATTCAGTTCTTACACATATATATTCCATTCTTACGCATATATATTCCGTTCTTACACATATATATTCAGTTCTTACACATATATATTCCGTTCTTACGCATATATATTCAGTTCTTACACATATATATTCAGTTCTTACACATATATATTCCGTTCTTACACATATATATTCAGTTCTTACACATATATATTCAGTTCTTACACATATATATTCAGTTCTTACACATATATATTCAGTTCTTACGCATATATATATTCAGTTCTTACACATTTATATTTCATTCTTACACATATATATTCAGTTCCTACACATATATATTCAGTTCTTACACATATATATTCAGTTCTTACACATATATATTCAGTTCTTACGCATATATATTCCGTTCTTACGCATATATATTCCGTTCTTACGCACATATATTCCGTTCTTACGCATATATATTCAGTTCTTACACATATATATTCCGTTCTTACACATATATATTAAGTTCTTACACATATATATTCAGTTCTTACACTATATATTCAGTTCTTACACATATATAATCAGTTCTTACACAAATATATTCAGTTCTTACAAATATATATTCCGTTCTTACGCATATATATTCAGTTCTTACGAATATATTCAGTTCTTACGCATATATATTCAGTTCTTACACATATATATTCAGTTATTACACATATATATTCAGTTCTTACGCATATATATTCCGTTCTTACACATATATATTCAGTTCTTACACATATCAATTCAGTTCTTACACATATATATTCAGTTCTTACGCATATATATTCCGTTCTTACGCATATATATTCCGTTTTTACGCATATATTCAGTTCTTACGCATTTATTCAGTTCTTACACATATATATTCCGTTCTTACGCATATATATTCAGTTCTTACACATATATATTCAGTTCTTACACATATATATTCCGTTCTTACACATATATATTCAGTTCTTACACATATATATTCAGTTCTTACACATATATATTCAGTTCTTACACATATATATTCAGTTCTTACGCATATATATTCAGTTCTTACACATTTATATTTCGTTCTTACACATATATATTGAGTTCCTACACATATATATTCAGTTCTTACACATATATATTCAGTTCTTACACATATATATTCAGTTCTTACGCATATATATTCCGTTCTTACGCATATATATTCCGTTCTTACGCACATATATTCCGTTCTTACGCATATATATTCAGTTCTTACACATATATATTCCGTTCTTACACATATATATTCAGTTCTTACACTATATATTCAGTTCTTACACATATATAATCAGTTCTTACACAAATATATTCAGTTCTTACAAATATATATTCCGTTCTTACGCATATATATTCAGTTCTTACGAATATATTCAGTTCTTACGCATATATATTCAGTTCTTACACATAAATATTCAGTTATTACACATATATATTCAGTTCTTACGCATATATATTCCGTTCTTACACATATATATTCAGTTCTAACACATATCAATTCAGTACTTACACATATATATTCAGTTCTTATGCATATATATTCCGTTCTTACGCATATATATTCCGTTTTTACGCATATATTCAGTTCTTACGCATTTATTCAGTTCTTACACATATATATTCCGTTCTTACGCATATATATTCAGTTCTTACACATATATATTCAGTTCCTACACATATATATTCAGTTCTTACGCATATATATTCAGTTCTTACACATATATATTCCATTCTTACGCATATATATTTAGTTCTTACACATATATATTCCGTTCTTACGCATATATATTCAGTTCTTACACTTATATATTCAGTTCTTACACATATATATTCAGTCTTACACATATATATTCAGTTCTTACACATATATATTCAGTTCTTACACATATATATTCAGTTCTTACACATATATATTCAGTTCTTACTCATATATATTCAGTTCTTACGCATATATTCAGTTCTTACACATATATATTTCGTTCTTACACATATATATTCAGTTCTTACACATATATATTCAGTTCTTACACATATATATTCAGTTCTTACGCATATATATTCCGTTCTTACGCACATATATTCCGTTCTTACGCATATATATTCAGTTCTTACACATATATATTCAGTTCTTACACATATATATTCAGTTCTTACGCATATATATTCCGTTCTTACGCATATATATTCCGTTCTTACGCACATATATTCCGTTCTTACGCATATATATTCAGTTCTTACACATATATATTCCGTTCTTACGCACATATATTCCGTTCTTACGCATATATATTCAGTTCTTACACATATATATTCCGTTCTTACACATATATATTAAGTTCTTACACATATATATTCAGTTCTTACACTATATATTCAGTTCTTACACATATATAATCAGTTCTTACACATACATATTCAGTTCTTACAAATATATATTCCGTTCTTACGCATATATATTCAGTTCTAACGAATATATTCAGTTCTTACGCATATATATTCAGTTCTTACACTTATATATTCAGTTCTTACACATATATATTCAGTTCTTACACATATATATTCAGTTCTTACACATATATATTCAGTTCTTACACATATATATTCAGTTCTTACACATATATATTCAGTTCTTACTCATATATATTCAGTTCTTACGCATATATTCAGTTCTTACACATATATATTTCGTTCTTACACATATATATTCAGTTCTTACACATATATATTCAGTTCTTACACATATATATTCAGTTCTTACGCATATATATTCCGTTCTTACGCACATATATTCCTTTCTTACGCATATATATTCAGTTCTTACACATATATATTCAGTTCTTACACATATATATTCAGTTCTTACGCATATATATTCCGTTCTTACGCATATATATTCCGTTCTTACGCACATATATTCCGTTCTTACGCATATATATTCAGTTCTTACACATATATATTCCGTTCTTACGCACATATATTCCGTTCTTACGCATATATATTCAGTTCTTACACATATATATTCCGTTCTTACACATATATATTAAGTTCTTACACATATATATTCAGTTCTTACACTATATATTCAGTTCTTACACATATATAATCAGTTCTTACACATACATATTCAGTTCTTACAAATATATATTCCGTTCTTACGCATATATATTCAGTTCTAACGAATATATTCAGTTCTTACGCATATATATTCAGTTCTTACACATATATATTCAGTTATTACACATATATATTCAGTTCTTACACATATATATTCAGTTCTTACACATATATATTCAGTTCTTACACATATATATTCCGTTCTTACACATATATATTCAGTTCTTACACATATATATTCAGTTCTTACACATATATATTCAGTTCTTACACATATATATTCAGTTCTTACGCAAATATGTTCCGTTCTTACGCATATATATTCCGTTCTTACGCATATATATTCCGTTCTTACGCATTTATATTCCCTTTTTACGCATATATTCAGTTCTTACGCATATATTCAGTTCTTACGCATATATACTCCGTTCTTACACATATATACTGCGTTCTTACACATATATATTCAGTACTTACACATATATATTCAGTTCTTACACATATATATTCCGTTCTTACGCATATATATTCCGTTCTTACGCATATATATTCCCTTTTTACGCATATATTCAGTTCTTACGCATATATTCAGTTCTTACGCATATATACTCCGTTCTTACACATATATACTCCGTTCTTACACATATATATTCAGTTCTTACACATATATATTGAGTTCTTACAAATATATATTCAGTTCTTACACATATTTATTCAGTTCTTACACATATAAATTCAGTTCTTACAAATATATATTCCGTTCTTACGCATATATATTCAGTTCTTACGCATATATTCAGTTCTTACGCATATATATTCAGTTCTTACACATATATATTCAGTTCTTACGCATATATATTCAGTTCTTACACATATATATTCCATTCTTACGCATATATATTCCGTTCTTACACATATATATTCAGTTCTTACACATATATATTCCGTTCTTACGCATATATATTCAGTTCTTACACATATATATTCAGTTCTTACACATATATATTCCGTTCTTACACATATATATTCAGTTCTTACACATATATATTCAGTTCTTACACATATATATTCAGTTCTTACACATATATATTCAGTTCTTACGCATATATATTCAGTTCTTACACATTTATATTTCGTTCTTACACATATATATTCAGTTCCTACACATATATATTCAGTTCTTACACACATATATTCAGTTTTTACGCATATATTCAGTTCTTACGCATTTATTCAGTTCTTTCGCATATATACTCCGTTCTTACACATATATTCAGTTCTTACACATATATATCCAGTTCTTACACATATATATTGAGTTCTTATACATATATATTCAGTTCTTACACATATATACTCAGTTCTTACACATATATATTCCGTTCTTACGCATATATATTCCGTTCTTACGCATATATATTCCGTTCTTACCGCACATATATTCCGTTCTTACGCATATATATTCAGTTCTTACACATATATATTCCGTTCTTACGCACATATATTCCGTTCTTACGCATATATATTCAGTTCTTAGACATATATTCCGTTCTTACACATATATATTAAGTTCTTACACATATATATTCAGTTCTTACACTATATATTCAGTTCTTACACATATATAATCAGTTCTTACACATACATATTCAGTTCTTACAAATATATATTCCGTTCTTACGCATATATATTCAGTTCTAACGAATATATTCAGTTCTTACGCATATATATTCAGTTCTTACACATATATATTCAGTTCTTACACATATATATTCAGTTCTTACACATATATATTCAGTTCTTACACATATATATTCCGTTCTTACGCATATATATTCAGTTCTTACACATATATATTCAGTTCTTACACATATATATTCAGTTCTTACACATATATTTTTAGTTCTTACTCATATATATTCCGTTCTTACGCATATATATTCCGTTCTTACACATATATATTCAGTTCCTACACACATATATTCAGTCCTTACACATTTATTTTCAGTTCTTACTCATATATTCCGTTCTTACGCATATATATTCCGTTCTTACACATATATATTCAGTACTTACACATATATATTCAGTTCTTACACATATATATTCAGTTCTTACACATATATATTCAGTTCTTACACATATATATTCCGTTCTTACACATATATATTCAGTTCTTACACATATATATTCAGTTCTTACACATATATATTCAGTTCTTACACATATATATTCAGTTCTTACGCAAATATATTCCGTTCTTACGCATATATATTTCGTTTTTACGCATATATTCAGTTCTTACACATATATTCAGTTCTTACACATATATATTCAGTTCTTACACATATATATTCAGTACTTACACATATATATTCAGTTCTTACACATATATATTCCGTTCTTACGCATATATATTCAGTTCTTACACATATATATTCCATTCTTACGCATATATATTCCGTTCTTACACATATATATTCAGTTCTTACACATATATATTCCGTTCTTACGCATATATATTCAGTTCTTACACATATATATTCAGTTCTTACACATATATATTGAGTTCTTACACATATATATTCAGTTCTTACACATATATACTCAGTTCTTACAAATATATATTCCGTTCTTACGCATATATATTCCGTTCTTACGCATATATATTCCGTTCTTACGCACATATATTCCGTTCTTACGCATATATATTCAGTTCTTACACATATATATTCCGTTCTTACGCACATATATTCCGTTCTTACGCATATATATTCAGTTCTTACACATATATATTCCGTTCTTACACATATATATTAAGTTCTTACACATATATATTCAGTTCTTACACTATATATTCAGTTCTTACACATATATAATCAGTTCTTACACATACATATTCAGTTCTTACAAATATATATTCCGTTCTTACGCATATATATTCAGTTCTAACGAATATATTCAGTTCTTACGCATATATATTCAGTTCTTACACATATATATTCAGTTATTACACATATATATTCAGTTCTTACACATATATATTCAGTTCTTACACATATATATTCAGTTCTTACACATATATATTCCGTTCTTACGCATATATATTCAGTTCTTACACATATATATTCAGTTCTTACACATATATATTCAGTTCTTACACATATATTTTTAGTTCTTACTCATATATATTCCGTTCTTACGCATATATATTCCGTTCTTACACATATATATTCAGTTCCTACACACATATATTCAGTCCTTACACATTTATTTTCAGTTCTTACTCATATATTCCGTTCTTACGCATATATATTCCGTTCTTACACATATATATTCAGTACTTACACATAT
Organism: Cyrtodaria siliqua; assembly: GCA_037043455.1. NCBI lineage: Eukaryota > Metazoa > Mollusca > Bivalvia > Adapedonta > Hiatellidae > Cyrtodaria > Cyrtodaria siliqua. Next base: position 94 of record JAWPHD010021224.1, on the reverse strand, counting down.
ATATTCAGTTCTTACACATATATATTCAGTTCTTACACATATATATTCAGTTCTTACACATATATATTCCGTTCTTACACATATATATTCAGTT
>JAWPHD010021223.1:22500-27500 GCA_037043455.1 Cyrtodaria siliqua | reverse complement strand
TCTGTCTGCCTCTCTGTCTAGCCTGCCTGTCTGTCTGTATGTCTATCTGTCTCTTGTCTGTCTGTCTGTCTGTCTGTCTGTCTGTCTGGGCTCTCTGTCTGTCTGTCTGGCCTGTCTGGCTCTCTGTCTGGCTCTCTGTCTAGCATGTCTGGTTCTATGCCTCGCCTGTCTGTCAGACCTGTCTGGTTCTCTGTCTGGCTCTCTGTCTAGCCTGTCTGGTCTCTGTCTGCCTCTCTGTCTAGCCTGTATGTCTGTCTGTCTGTCTGTCTGTCTGTCTGTCTGTCTGCCTATCTGTCTGTCTGTCCGTCCGTCCGTCCGTCTGTCTGTCTGTCTGTCTGTCTGTCTGTCTGTCTGGGTCTCTGTCTGGCCTGTCTGTGTCTCTGTCTGCCTCTCTGTCTAGCCTGTCTGTCTGTCTGTCTGTCTGTCTGTCTGTCTGTCTGTCTGTCTGGCCTGTCTGTCTGTCTGGCCTGTCTGGTCTGTTTGGCTCTCTGTCTGACTCTCTGTCTAGCCTGTCTGGTTCTCTGCCTCGCCTGCCTGTCTGTCTGGCCTGTCTGGCTCTCTGTCCAGCCTGTCTGGCTCTCTACCTCGCCTGTCTGTCTGTCTGTCTGTCTGTCTGGCCTGTCTGGCTCTCTGTCTGTCGGGCCTGTCTAGCTCTCTGTCTGGCTCTCTGTCTAGCTCTCTATCTAGCCTGTCTGGTTCTCTGTCTCGCCTGTCTGTGTGTCTGGCCTGTCTGGCTCTCTGTCTGGTTCTCTGTCTAGCCTAGCGTTCTACATTAGATATATGTTTGGGATTGTATTAGGGGACAATAGCCGGGGTCAGGTTTGTACATACCTAATATGTATGGTCTTTTATTAAGAAACAATATCCAGGGTAAGGTTTGTACATAAAGTATATATATATGGGCCTGCATTAAAGGAGATTATCTAGGGTCAGGTGTGTACATTATGTATATGTATGGGCTTGTATTATGTGACAATAGTTATAGTCAGGTTTGTACATAAGGTATATATATATGGGCGTGAATTAAAGGACAATATATAGGTTCAGGTTTGTACATTATGTATATGCATTGGCTTGTACTACGGGACAATAATCAGGGCCAGCTGTGTACATAAGTAATATGTATGGGCTTAAATCCAGATCAGGTTTGTACATTAGATTCATGTATAGGGTTGTATTAAGGGAAATAGTCGGGGCCAGGTTTGTACATAATGTGTATGTATGGGCTTGTATAATGGAACAATAGTCAGGGTAAGGTTTGTACATAATACGTATGGGCTTTAATTAAGAGACACTATTATGGTTCAGGTTTGTACATTAATCGTATATACGGGCTTGTATTAAGGGAAAATATCCACGGTCAGGTATTAGGTACATGCATGGGCTTGTATTAAGGGACAATATCAGAGAGTCTGTCTGTCTGTCTGTCTGTCTGTCTGTCTGTCTGGCCTGTCTGGCTCTCTGTCTAGCCTTTCTGGCTCTCTGTCTGGCTCTCTTTCTAGCCTGTCTGGCTCTCTCCCTCGCCTGTCTGGGTCTCAGTCTGCCTTTCTGTCTAGCCTGCCTGTCTGTCTGTCTGTCTGTCTGTTTGTCTGTCTGTCGGTCTGTCTGTCTGTCTGTCTGTCTGTCTGTCTTGCTGGCTGGCTGACTCTCTATCTGTCTGGCCTGTCTGGCTCTCTGTCTGGCTCCCTGTCTAGCCTGTCTGGTTCCCTGCCTCGCCTGTCTGTCTGTCTGGCCTGTCTGGTTCTCTCTCTTGCCTCTCTGGCTCTCTGTCTGGCTCTCTGTCTAGCCTGTCTGGCTCTCTCCCTCGCCTGTCTGGTCTCTGTCTGCCTCTCTGTCTAGCCTGTCTGTCTGTCTGTCTGTCTGTCTGTATGTCTGTCTGTATGTCTATCTGTCTGTCTGTCTGCCTGTCTGTCTGTCGGTCTGTCTGTCTGGGTCTCTGTCTGGCCTGTCTGGGTCTCTGTCTGGGTCTCTGTCTAGCCTGTCTGTCTGTCTGTCTGTCTGTCTGTCTGTCTGTCAGTCTGTCTGGCCTGTCTGGCTCTCTGTCTGTCTGGCTTGTCTGGCTCTCTGTCTGGCTCACTGTCTAGCCTATCTGGTTCTCTGCCTCGCCTGTCTGTCTGTCTGTCTGGCCTGTCTGGCTCTCTGTCTAGCCTGTCTGGCTCTCTACCTCGCCTGTCTGTCTGTCTGTCTGTCTGGCATGTCTGGTTCTCTGCCTGTTTGTCTGTCTGGCCTGTCTGGCTCTCTGTCTAGCCTGTCTGGCTCTCTCCATCGCCTGTCTGTCTGTCTGGCCTGTCTGGCTCTCTGTCTGGGTCTCTGTCTAGCCTGTCTGGCTCTCTGCCTCGCCTGTCTGGGTCTCCGTCTGCCTCTCTGTCTAGCCTGCCTGTCTGTCTGTCTGTCTGTCTGTCTGTCTGTCTGTCTGTCTGTCTGTCTGTCTGTCTGTCTGTCTGTCTGTCTGTCTGTCTGTCTGTCTGTCTGTCTGTCTGTCTGTCTGTCTGTCTGTCTGTCTGTCTGTCTGTCTGTCTGTCTGTCTGTCTGTCTGTCTGTCTGTCTGTCTGTCTGTCTGTCTGTCTGGCTGGCTGGCTGGCTGTCTGGCTGGCTGGCTGTCTGGCTGTCTGGCTGTCTGGCTGTCTGGCTGTCTGTCTGTCTGTCTGTCTGTCTGGCTCTCTGTCTGGCTCTCTGTCTAGCCTGTCTTGTTTTATGCCTCGCCTGTCTGTCTGTCTGGCCTGTGTGGTTCTCTGTCTGGCTCTCTGTCTAGCCTGTCTGGCTCTCTACCTCGCCTGTCTGGTCTCTGTCTGCCTCTCTGTCTAGCCTGTCTGTCTGTCTGTCTGTCTGTCTGTCTGGGTCACTGTCTGGCCTGTCTGGGTCTCTGTCTGCCTCTCTGTCTAGCCTGTCTGTCTGTCTGTCTTTCTGTCTGTATGTCTGTCTGTCTAGCCTGTCTGTCTGTCTGGCCTGTCTGGCCTGTCTGGCCTGTCTGGCTCTCTGTCTGGCTCTCTGTCTAGCCTGTCTGGTTCTCTGCCTCGCCTGCCTGTCTGTCTGGCCTGTCTGGCTCTCTACCTCGCCTGTCTGTCTGTCTGTCTGGCCTGTCTGGCTCTCTGTCTGTCTGTCTGTCTGTCTGGCCTGTCTGGTTCTCTGTCTGGCTCTCTGTCTAGCATGTCTGGCTCTCTACCTCGCCTGTCTGGTCTCTGTCTGCCTCTCTGTCTAGCATGTCTGTCTGTCTGTCTGTCTGTCTGTCTGTCTGGGTCTCTGTCGGGCCTGTCTGGGTCTCTGTCTGCCTCTCTGTCTAGCCTGTCTGTCTGTCTGTCTGTCTGTCTGTCTGGCCTGTCTGTCTGTCTGGCCTGTCTGGTTCTCTGTCTGGCTCTCTGTCTAGCCTGTCTGGTTCTCTGCCTCGCCTGCCTGTCTGTCTGGCCTGTCTGGCTCTCTGTCTAGCCTGTCTGGCTCTCTACCTCGCCTGTATGTCTGTCTGTCTGTCTGTCTGTCTGTCTGTCTGGCCTGTCTGGCTCTCTGTCTGTCTGGCCTGTCTGGCTCTCTGTCTGGCTCTCTGTCTAGCCTGTCTGGTTTTCTGTCTGGCTCTCTGTCTGGCTCTCAGTCTAGCCTGTCTGGCTCTCTGTCTGGCTCTCTGTCTAGCCTGTCTGGCTCTCTACCTGTCTGTCTGTCTGTCTGTCTGTCTTGTCTGTCTGTCTGTCTGTCTGTCTGTCTGTCTGTCTGTCTGTCTGTCTGTCTGTCTGTCTGTCTGTCTGTCTGTCTGTCTGTCTGTCTGTCTGTCTGTCTGTCTGGCAATAGCCGGGGTCAGACTTGTACATACCTAATATGTATGGTCTTTAATTAAGAAACAATATCCAGGGTCAGGTTTGTACATGAAGTATATATATATGGGCCTGCATTAAAGGAGAATATCTAGGGTCAGGTGTGTACATTATGTATATGTATGGGCTTGTATTATGTGACAATAGTAAGAGTCAGGTTTGTACATAAGGTATATAAATATATGGGCGTGAATTAAAGGACACTATATAGGTTCAGGTTTGTACATTATGTATATGCATGGGCTTGTACTACGGGACAATAATCAGGGCCAGCTGTGTACATAAGTAATATGTATGGGCTTAAATCCAGATCAGGTTTGTACATTAGATTTATGTATAGGGTTGTATTAAGGGAAATAGTCGGGGCCAGGTTTGTACATAATGTGTATGTATGGGCTTGTATAATGGAACAATAGTCAGGGTCGGGTTTGTACATAATACGTATGGGCTTTAATTAAGAGACACTGTTTAGGTTCAGGTTTGTACATAAATCGTATATACGGGCTTGTATTAAGGGAAAATATCCACGGTCAGGTATTAGGTACATGCATGGGCTTGTATTAAGGGACAATATCCAGGGTCAAGTTTCTACATTTGCTTGTATGTCTGTCTGTACGTCTGTCTTTGTCTTTTTCTCTGTCCGTCTGTCTGTCTGTCTGGCTGTCTGGCTGGCCTGTCTGGCTCTCTGTCTGTCTGTCTGTGTAGCCTGTCTGGCTCTCTGCCTCGCCTGTCTGTCTGTCTGGCCTGTCTTGCTCTCTGCCTGGCTCTCTGTCTAGCCTGTCTGGCTCTCTGCCTCGCCTGTCTGGGTCTCTGTCTGGGTCTCTGTCTAGCCTGTCTGTCTGTCTGTCTGTCTGTCTGTCTGTCTGTCTGTCTGTCTGTCTGTCTGTCTGTCTGTCTGTCTGTCTGTCTGTCTGTCTGTCTGTCTGCCTGTCTGTCTGTCTGTCTGTCTGTCTGTCCGTCCGTCCGTCCGTCTGTCTGTCTGTCTGTCTGTCTGTCTGTCTGTCTGTCTGTCTGTCTGTCTGTCTGTCTGTCTGTCTGTCTGTCTGTCTGTCTGTCTGTCTGTCTGTCTGTCTGTATGGCTCTCTGTCTGTCTGGCCTGTCTGGCTCTCTGTCTGGCTCTCTGTCTGGCTCTCTGTTTAGCCTGTTTGGCTCTCTACCTCGCCTGTCTGGTCTCTGTCTGCCTCTCTGTCTAGCCTGTCT
>JAWPHD010021223.1:10000-17500 GCA_037043455.1 Cyrtodaria siliqua | reverse complement strand
TATAGATTTAACAACACTTTAGTGTCTTAGACTTTCAGTATTCATAACAATACTAAGAACGCCTTACACGTTCATGAGAACATTCTTTTCATAGTTCATTTGTGTATTCGCTTGTTTTTTTTAGATAATTGTATATATATTAAACATATTTTAAAAGTTGCATTAAATTTATGTAAATGCATTCACCGTCATTGATTCTTTCCTGAGTTAGCCCAACCACTAAGGTCATCCTGTGACAACTGGTGTCAGAAGTGGGATTTTGGGCGACTACGGAGGGAAAGAATCAATAAGTGATCTTTATTATGATATACTAAATCTCTACTTATTATTTTAGAATTGTGTACCACCCTCTGATCCATCAAGGCGACTGTCGACGATCACGGCCACAGCTTGGAAGACAAGTCAAGACACGACAAGGGTAGGGTGAGTCCAAACTGTTGTTTTGTCCGTTCTTTCCTTGGCGCGAGGTCGCAGTGGTCTACACGAGTGGGTCTGAGGCACTTTTGCTCAATAATTTGGGTGTTTGTTTTACCTCCCTTGATATACACATAGTATCCAATTAGGTTGGCGAACAAGACGTTCTACTCATGTTGTGACACTCGAGTATACTTATATTGATGGGAAAAGTAAATATACATGTACATGTTATACACATTTCGATGATTGTTTAAGGTTTATGTCCAATATCAAATTAAGATATTTTATGTAGTGTATATGTTTTGTGGAAGCTAGATACTATCTATACATAACCGTTAGTAGTTAGCGCTAGTACAAATGTGTATGTAACTTGTCCTAGGATGATGCCCAGGTATTTACTGAGGACACAGTGACTTACCATTAGTAGTTAGTTGAGTAGAATTATTAGTGACGGGTGTATTGTAATTATTGTAGTGTGTAGTTCACAATGTCTATAACCATGACGTCCATAAAGGATCTTACGGAAATGGGTAAGGAGTTAGGTTATGCTGGAGAGGAGCTTAGAACCTTTGTTAAAGACGAACAGGCTAGGGAAAGGGAATTTAGACTTAAGGAAAGAGAATTAGCAAAGCAGGAAAGAGATGAAGAAAGTAGACTAGTTAAAGAGAAGCTAGAATTAGAAAGTAGATTAGCTACAGAGAAGCTAGAATTCGAAAGTAGATTAGCTAAAGAGAAGCTAGATGCTGATAAAGAGAAGCTAGAATTAGAAGGCAGGTTAGCGAAAGAGAAACGAGATGATGAAAGTAGAATAGTAAGGGAGAAGCAAGAGTTAGAACATGAGAGGTTCGAAACAGATGGTAGACTAGCTAAGGCTAAGATGATAATGGAAAGGGAGCAAAAAGAGTTTGATCATAAGTTAGCTTTAGAGTTGGAAGCAGCTAAGACACATAGTAAGGAAAGTAAAACTGAAGGGAAAGATAGTTATTCTGGGAAGTTAAAAGGTTCGAAGTGACCATACTTTGATGCTGACAAAGACAACATGGACAGTTACTTGTTACGGTTCGAGCGTTATGCTGAGTTACAGGAATGGACCAAAGATAAGTGGGCAGTTCATTTAAGTGCGTTATTGAGAGGCAAGGCCTTAGATGTATTTTCTAGATTACCTAGTGTAGATGCTCTTGACTATGACAAGTTAAAGGATGCTCTTTTAAAGAGATTTGAGTTAACTGAAGAAGGTTTTAGAAAGCGGTTTAGAGCTTGTCTGCCTGAGAAAGGCGAGTCATTTATTCAGTTTATTAGTAGGTCTAGAAATTACTTAGATAGGTGGTTAGAGTTAGGGAAGGTAGCGCAGACTTATCAGGGCCTCATAGATTTCTTGTTGCGGGACCAGCTATTCAATGTTTGTAGTAGAGATCTGTTCTTATTTCTGAAAGAAAGAAAATTAGCTAGTGTAGGAGAAATGGTAACACAAGCAGATCAGTTTGCCGAGGCTAGAGGTGGAGCTCATAATGTAGTGTCGAAAGACAGAACTTTTAGAGATAGGCAAGGGGACGATCATAAACAGAAAGGCCAGAGTGGAAACTATAGAGGTGGAGGTAGTTCGATGGGTTCTAGAGGAGGTAGCAATAGTGATAACATAGGTAGACCTTTTATTCGTTGTCGTCACTGTAATGGGAATCATGCTTCACATGAGTGTAGGAAAGCGGTGAAAGTGTCCGCTGTCGTAACACAATTTTAGTGAAAATAGTAGAGTGGACAACAATGTAGGGAGTCAGAACCAAGGTTTTAACAACCCATGGAATTTCGGTAGAGGTAGAGGTGGTCAAAACCGAGGTAGAGGTAGAGGCAGAGGTAGTAATAGTCCGGTTATTAAAACCGAGAGTAGTAGCTGTTGTGTTAAAGCGGATGGTGTAATGGCGAAGATCGGAACATGTCTCTTTCCGTATGCAAATCTTCCAACGGCAGATGGTAGAGTGAATGGCACGGACGTAATTGTAATGAGGGATACAGGTTGTACAGGTGTGGTAATTAGGCGTAGTTTAGTTACGGATGACCAGTTGGTAGGTAAACAGGCACCGTGTATGTTGTTAAATAAGTCGGTAGAGCACGTGCCAATAGCGAGAATAGATGTAGAAACACCGTTCTTTAAAGGGACTACAGAGGCACTATGTATGGACGACCCGATGTATGATTTAACGATGGGGAACATAGAAGGTTCAGTACTTCCGGTAATGTCCGATTTTAGAAGTAGCATAAGTAATGCCGTAGAGACTAGAGCGCAGGTTCAGAAGCAAGCTCAGGCTTATAGAAAATTAAAGGTTCCTGCAGCCGTAGGTGACATATCTAAAGCGGAGTTTATAGAAGCACAAACTCAAGACGAGTCATTAGGTCCTTGTAAGGTGAAGGCCAAGGATGGTGTAGTGAAGAAGTGTAAAGGGTCCGGTAGTTGTAAGTTTGTACATAAGAATAGGTTATTGTACAGAGAATTTGAAGATAGTGGTAGTAGACAGTTTCACCAATTAGTGGTACCTACACAGTATAGAACGACAGTGCTTAAGGTAGCTCATGAGTCGATTATGGGAGGTCATTTAGGCGTAAAGAAAACGTCAGATAGAGTATTGGCAGAATTTTATTGGCCAGGCGTTAGTGGAGATGTAACTAGGTATTGTAGGTCCTGCGATGTATGCCAAAGGACAGTACCAAAAGGTCGAGTGACCAAAGTACATTTAGGTCAGATGCCACTGATAGATACACCATTTAATCGGGTAGCCGTTGACATAGTTGGACCAATTTTTCCAGTGTCGGATAGGAAAAATAGGTACATTTTAACCATGGTAGACTATGCAACTAGGTATCCGGAGGCAGTAGCATTGCCCTTAATTGAAACTGAGAGAGTAGCTGAGGCATTAGTTGATATGTTCAGTAGGCTAGGTGTACCAGAGGAAATGCTGACTGATTGTGGGTCACAGTTTACGTCAGAACTTATGGCTGAAGTAAGCAGGTTATTGTCTTTGCGTCAAATCATGACAACACCATATCACCCTATGTGTAACGGGTTAGTCGAACGATTTAACGGGACGTTAAAGCAAATGTTACGGCGTATGTGTACCGAGAGACCCAAAGATTGGGACAAGTATCTCAATGCTTTATTGTTTGCATTTAGAGAGGTTCCACAAGAGAGTTTAGGATTTTCTCCGTTTGAGTTATTGTACGGTAGGTCAGTTAGAGGTCCCATGAGGATTCTTAGAGAGATGTGGGCAGGTGAAGTAGATAGTGATGAGGTTAAGACTACATATCAGTATGTTTTAGATCTGAAGGAGAAACTAGAGGAGACTTGTAAGATAGCTCAAAGTCAGTTAGTTAAGGCAAGTACCAAGTATACACGGTACTATGACCAGAAAGCTAGAGATAGGAAGTTTAAGATAGATGACCAGGTGTTACTGTTACTCCCGACCGACAATAACAAGTTGTTATTACAATGGAAAGGTCCGTTTTACGTTAGAGGGATAGTGAACACTATGGATTACCGTATCGAGATAAACGGAAAGTTAAAGACCTTTCATGCGAATATGCTGAAAGAGTATATCAGTAGAACCGATAATGGGCAACAAGGGGTGTTAACCGTAGTTAATGTTGCAGTTATTGATGATAGTGAGGAAGACAGTAGTGAGGACACTAGTCCCATGTATTTTCCCATTAGTGTAGGTAAGGAGACAGCAGCCGATGTAGACATATCGGGCATGCATAGTGTAGAGCAGCAACGAGAGATGGGTAGTTTACTCTCGGAGTTCAGTGATGTCTTGTCCGAAAACCCGGGGCAGACAGATGGAGTGCAACATGATATTGTACTCACATCAGGGGAACCAATTAGAATTAAGGGGTATCCCATTCCATTTCACTCCCGATCAATTGTTGATGAGGAGGTGAAAGACATGTTGAAATTGGGTGTCATCGAACCTTCAAACGCCCCATTTTCATCCCCAGTCGTACTTATTAAGAAGAAAGATGGGTCAATTCGATTCTGCATCGATTTTAGGCAGCTCAATAAACGTACCATCTTTGATGCAGAGCCAATGCCTAATATTGAGGAGGTATTCTCTAAACTTGCGGGATATTCGTATTTCTCCAAGTTAGACCTCAGTAAAGGTTATTGGCAAGTCCCACTTTCAGACCGAGCTAAAGAGATGACCTCCTTCGAAACTTCGCAAGGACTTTTTAAGTTCAAGGTCATGCCCTTTGGTCTCGTAAACGCCCCAGCAACATTCTGTAGGTTAATGAGGAAAGTCCTGAAGGATTTGTCCAACACAGACAGTTTTGTAGATGACATCCTGGTGTTTACAACAACATTTGAAGACCATATTAAGGCTCTACGTAATCTGTTGGAACGGCTACGCCGGTTTAAACTGACTGCAAAACCTAGCAAGTGTCACATGGGTTACGCAGATATAGAGTGTCTGGGTCATGTTGTCGGGAGGGACCAGAAATTGAAACCCAACCCCGACAAGGTTAAGGCAATTCAGGAAGCACCAAGACCCGAGACAAAGAAACAAGTTAGGTCATTTTTAGGGTTGGCGGGTTTTTACAGGAAGTTTATTCCAAACTTTTCGGCTATAGCTGCACCTTTGTCAGACTTGACAAAGAAAGGTCAACCCAATAGGATAACTTGGGGGGAAAGCCAGGAGCGAGCTTTTGTCTCTTTAAAGGAGAGTCTGGTCAAAACCCCAATACTAAAATTACCTGAACTTGACCAGGAGTTTATCCTCAGAACGGATGCCTCCGATATCGGGGTGGGTGCAGTCCTACTGCAAGAGCAAGATGGGTGTAGTCTCCCCGTGGTCTACGCAAGTCGGAAACTATTACCCCGGGAATGTAACTACTCTGTTATCGAAAGGGAGTGTCTTGCAGTAGTGTGGGGTGTCAGTAAATTCCACCGATATGTTTTTGGTAAGGAATTTGTCTTGGAGACTGACCACCAACCGTTAGCTTATATGAATAAAGCAAAGGTAGCTAACAGTAGGTTAATGAGGTGGGCACTGACTCTGCAGCCTTACCGGATGAAAATTAAAGCGATCCGTGGAAAGGACAATATTGGGGCAGACTATTTAAGTCGCCGCACATAATGACCGGTTTAATACAATAGTGTATTGCAGTGTATTGTACAATAGTAGTATATGTTACGACAGGGTAGTGTACAATTGTAGAATAGTGTTGAAATTGTAATTACATATTATAGTTAGGTTATTACTGCAGTGGTAATAGTTAACATACTCAAGCGATTGAGCGATCAGCTTGTACGTTTTGTCGCTCGTTTGCTCAGAAGAATTATTAGTTTCTTAACGTGTAAATATTAATTATCAATTTGTTGAATTTTAAAAGTGTAGCACTTTCTTTAAGTGGGGAGATGTTGTCACAAAATGTCACGGGTAGAGCGTACTGGTCGTATATATACGCTTTTACGTGTTACATGAATAGATCATGAATATTGTGAAATTGTTTCAACTCGAACAATAGATTTTGGGTGTAACCGATACAAGAGCTATATACGACCAGTACGCTCTACCCGTGACATTTTGTGACAAAGAAACAAGTTAGGTCTTGTAAATTATCGGTTACACCCAAAATCTATTGTTCGAGTTGAAACAATTTCACAATATTCATGATCTATTCATGTAACACGTAAAAGCGTGCACATTTTAAGTGGCCGCCAGAGAGGCCGTGTCATAAGTTTAGTTTTGTGCTAATGCATGTAAACATATAGGTATATTTTCCTTAAACGACAAAATTGTATAAGGGGCCTCTCGTGTAGATTCAATACTGTAGATTTAGCCACGTTTGTCACGGACTGAACGTGGGAAATAATGATTTGGGCGTAACGTTTGCTATAAAACCCATTGTCTTCTAGCTCTCGCCGGGATGATCAATAGTACTTTGTTGGAACAGAGATTGGACGGCAAAATTCATAGGCAACATGTGGTTAGTAGTTTTATTAAACTTTTATCGTACATTTGTATTCAGTGGGCGGCGCCATCTTGTTTGGCGGTTACGACATCCGGTTAGCATTGATGTTTCTCAAATATAACTTTAGACTAGCATATAATTTTGAAGTTACTTTATTAGATGTAATTATTGTAATTGATCATTAATTGTAAAACAATATTAATTTGATAACAGTGGATAATAGGTGCATTTGTTAACGTTGGCGTATAACTCAGTGATTGTTATACACGATTGTTAACATTAGTTAACAATGAGATGAGTGACAAGAATAAATGCGTGCATGCATAACTCAGTGAGTGTAATATATGAGTAATTTGATCATGTTTATATTACATGTATTAGGGGCATTGATTAACAGCGACGTACATAGCGTATACATGGCGTTGTAGAATATGTATACATTGCTACTCATCATTAGTACAGCTTACATATATTGATTGAATAATGATTTGTTTGGGTAATGATAATTATGCAAGATTGTTATGTTTGTCAACCGACATCTAAAACGTGTGTATAATTACAGCCTAAGCCATCCAGGGTTGGATATTAGCCATCCAGGTGTGGATCTAAGCCATCCAGGATATAAGCCATCCAGGGTTGGAGTAAGCCATCTAGGTTTGGATATCCAGGAGTGGAGCTAAGCTTCCACGATTAACGTTACAAGCGGTGGAGACGGTCCCCGTACCTGCGCAGCCAGGTTTTACTAACGACAACCCCCGGGACACAAGGTGGGCCCGTTACCAGTCCTCACTGGAGGAATATCATCACAATCTCAGTGGAGATTAACTATCATTGCATCGCGTCATCAAACCTTACAGAAGGCATTTGATGACAATCATCCATTGAATTCGCGCATCATCATCTTCATGAGCTCTCGCGCATCACAGTTATCGCGCTAGATCAACATTGTTATAGATTTAACAACACTTTAGTGTCTTAGACTTTCAGTATTCATAACAATACTAAGAACGCCTTACACGTTCATGAGAACATTCTTTTCATAGTTCATTTGTGTATTCGCTTGTTTTTTTTAGATAATTGTATATATATTAAACATCTTTTAAAAGTTGCATTAAATTTATGTAA
>JAWPHD010021223.1:0-7500 GCA_037043455.1 Cyrtodaria siliqua | reverse complement strand
ATGTCTGTATGTCTGTCTGTCTGTCTGGCTCTATGTCTGTCTGTCCTTTCTGGCCCTCTGTCTGGTTCTCTGTCTAGCCTGTCTGGTTCTCTGCCTCGCCTGTCTGTCTATCTGGCCTGTCTGGTTCTCTGTCTGGCTCTCTGTCTAGCCTGTCTGGCTCTTTACCTCGCCTGTCTGGTCTCTGTCTGCCTCTCTGTCTAGCCTGTCTGTCTGTCTGTCTGTCTGTCTGTCTGTCTGTCTGTCTGTCTGTCTGTCTGTCTGTCTGTCTGTCTGTCTGTCTGTCTGTCTGTCTGTCTGTCTGTCTGTCTGTCTGTCTGTCTGTCTGTCTGTCTGTCTGTCTGTCTGTCTGTCTGTCTGTCTGTCTGTCTGTCTGTCTGTCTGTCTGTCTGTCTGTCTGTCTGTCTGTCTGTCTGTCTGTCTGTCTGTCTGTCTATCTGGGTCTCTCTGTCTGGCCTGTCTGGGTCTCTGTCTGCCTCTCTGTCTAGCCTGTCTGTCTGTCTGTCTGTCTGTCTGTCTGTCTGTCTGTCTGTCTGTCTGTCTGTCTGTCTGTCTGTCTGTCTGTCTGCCTCTCTGTCTAGCCTGTCTGTCTGTCTGTCTGTCTGGCCTGTCTGGCTCTCTGTCTGTCTGGCCTGTCTGGCCTGTCTGGCTCTCTGTCGGGCTCTCTGTCTAGCCTGTCTGGTTCTTTGCCTCGCCTGTCTGCCTGTCTGGCCTGTCTGGCTCTCTGTCTAGCCTGACTGGCTCTCTACCTCGCCTGTCTGTCTGTCTGTCTGTCTGGTCTGTCTGGCCTGTCTGGCTCTCTGTCTGTCTGGCATGTCTGGCTCACTGTCTGGCTCTCTGTCTAGCCTGTCTGGTTCTCTGTCTCGCCTGTCTGACAGACAGACAGACAGGCTAGACAGAGAGGCAGACAGAGACCCAGACAGGCCAGACAGAGACCAAGACAGACAGACAGACAGACAGACAGACAGACAGACAGACAGACAGACAGACAGACAGACAGACAGACAGACAGACAGACAGACATACAGATAGACAGACAGACAGACAGACAGACAGGCTAGACAGAGAGGCAGACAGAGACCCAGACAGGCGAGGCAAAGAGCCAGACAGGCTAGACAGAGAGCCAGACAGAGAGCCAGACAGGCCAGACAGGCCAGACAGACAAAGAGCCAGACAGGCCAGACAGACAGACAGACAGACAGACAGACAGACACAGACAGACAGACAGACAGACAGACAGACAGACAGACAGACAGACAGACAGACACACAGACAGACAGACAGACAGACAGACAGACAGACAGACAGGCTAGACAAAGAGGCAGACAGAGACCCAGACAGGCCAGACAGAGACCCAGACAGACAGACAGACAGACAGACAGACAGACAGGCTAGACAGAGACCAGACAGGCCAGACAGAGACCCAGACAGACAGGCAGACAGAGACCCAGACAGACAGGCAGACATACAGACAGACAGACAGACAGACAGACATACAGACAGACAGGCTAGACAGAGAGCCAGACAGGCCAGACAGACAGACAGACAGACAGACAGACAGGCTAGACAGAGACCCAGACAGAGACCAGACAGAGACCAGACAGGTGAGGCAGAGAGCCAGACAGGCTAGACAGACAGACAGACAGAGAGCCAGACAGGCCAGCCAGACAGCCAGACAGACAGACAGACAAACAGACACACAGACAGACGGACAGAGAAAAAGACAAAGACAGACATACAGACAGACATTCAAGCAAATGTAGAAACTTGACCCTGGATATTGTCCCTTAATACAAGCCCATGCATGTACCTAATACCTGACCGTAGATATTTTCCCTTAATACAAGCCCGTATATACGATTTATGTACAAACCTGAACCTGAACAGTGTCTCTTAATTAAAGCCTATACGTATTATGTACAAACCTGACCCTGACTATTGTTCCATTATACAAGCACATACATACACATTATGTACAAGCCTGGCCCCGACTATTTCCCTTAATACAACCCTATACATGAATCTAATGTTCAAACCTGATCTGGATTTAAGCCCATACATATTACTTATGTACACAGCTGGCCCTGACTATTGTCCCGTAGTACAAGCCCATGCATATACATAATGTACAAACCTGAACCTATATATTGTCATTTAATTCACGCCCATATATATACCTTATGTACAAACCTGACTCTAACTATTGACACATAATACAAGCCCATACATATACATAATGTACACACCAGTTCTTACGCATATATATTCAGTTCTTACGCATATATATTCAGTTCTTATACATATATATATATTCAGTACTTACGCATATATATTCAGTTCTTACGCATATATATTCAGTTCTTACGCATATATATTCAGTTCTTACACATATATATATTCAGTTCTTACACATATATATTCAGTTCTTACACGTATATATTCCGTTCTTACACATATTTATTCCGTTCTTACACATATATATTCCGTTCTTACACATATATATTCAGTTCTTACACATATATTCCCTTCTTACACATATACATTCCGTTCTTACACATATATACACATATATCCGTTCTTACACATATATATTCCGTTCTTACACGTACATATTCCGTTCTTACACACATATATTCCGTTCTTACGCATATATATTCCGTTCTTTCGCATATATATTCAGTTCTTACGCATATATATTCAGTTCTTACACATATATATATTCAGTTCTTACACATATATATTCAGTTCTTACACGTATATATTCCGTTCTTACACATATTTATTCCGTTCTTACACATATATATTCCGTTCTTACACGTATATATTCAGTTCTTACACATATATTCCCTTCTTACACATATACATTCCGTTCTTACACATATATACACATATATCCGTTCTTACACATATATATTCCGTTCTTACACGTACATATTCCGTTCTTAAACACATATATTCCGTTCTTTCGCATATATATTCAGTTGTTACGCATATATGTTCAGTTCTTACGCATATATATACAGTTTTACGCATATATATTCAGTTTTTAACCATATATATTCAGTTCTTACACATATATATTCAGTTCTTACGCATATATATTCAGTTCTTACACATATATATTCAGTTCTTACAAATATATATTCAGTTCTAACACAAATATATTCAGTTCTTACACATATGTATTCAGTTCTTACACATATATATTCCGTTCTTACACATATATATTCCGTTCTTACACATATATATTCCGTTCTTACACATATGTATTCCGTTCTTACACATATATATTCCGTTCTTACACATATATATTCCGTTCTTACACGTACATATTCCGTTCATACACATATATATTCAGTTCTTACACATATATATTCTGTGCTTACACATATATATTGCGTTTTTACGCATATATATTCAGTTCTTACGCATATATATTCCGTTCTTACGCATATATATTCAGTTCTTACGCATACATATTCAGTTCTTACGCATATATTTTCAGTTCTTACGCATATATATTCAGTTCTTACGCATATATATTCAGTTCTTATACATATATATATATTCAGTACTTACGCATATATATTCAGTTCTTACGCATATATATTCAGTTCTTACGCATATATATTCAGTTCTTACACATATATATATTCAGTTCTTACACATATATATTCAGTTCTTACACGTATATATTCCGTTCTTACACATATTTATTCCGTTCTTACACATATATATTCCGTTCTTACACATATATATTCCGTTCTTACACATATATTCGGTTCTTACGCATATATATTCCGTTCTTTCGCATATATATTCAGTTTTACGCATATATATTCAGTTCTTACGCATATATATCCAGTTCTTACATATATATATTCAGTTCTTACACATATATATTCAGTTCTTACACATATATATTCAGTTCTTACACATATATATTCAGTTCTTATACATATATATATATTCAGTACTTACACATATATATTCTCCTCTTACACATATAAATTCCGTTCTAACACGTATATATTCCGTTCTTACACATATATATTCCGTTCTTACACATATATATTCCGTTCTTACACATATATTCCGTTCTTACGCATATATATTCAGTTTTTACACATATATATTCAGTTCTTACACATATATTCAGTTCTTAGGCATATATATTCCGTTCTTACACATATATATTCCGTTCTTACGCATATATATTCTAACACATATATTCCGTTCTTACACATAAATATTCAATTCTTACACATAAATATTCCGTTCTTACACATATATATTCCGTTCTTACGCATATATATTCAGTAATTACGCATATATATTCCGTTCTTACGCATATATAATCAGTTCTTACAGATATATATTCCGTTCTTACACATATATATTCCGTTCTTACACATATATATTCCGTTCTTACACATATATATTCCGTTCTTACACATATATTTCGTTCTTACACATACATATTCCGTTCTTACGCATATACGCTCTTACGCATATATATTCAGTTCTTACACATATATATTCAGTTCTTACGCATATATATTCAGTTCTTAAA
Organism: Cyrtodaria siliqua; assembly: GCA_037043455.1. Taxonomy (NCBI): domain Eukaryota; kingdom Metazoa; phylum Mollusca; class Bivalvia; order Adapedonta; family Hiatellidae; genus Cyrtodaria; species Cyrtodaria siliqua. The sequence goes on along the minus strand of JAWPHD010021223.1, from coordinate 2,930 downwards.
CATATATATTCAGTTTTACGCATATATATTCAGTTCTTACGCATATATATTCAGTTTTTACGCATATATATTCAGTTCTTAAGCATATATATTCAGTTCTTACATATATATATATTCAGTTCTTACACATATATATTCAGTTCTTACACATATATTCAGTTCATACACATATATATTCCGTTTTTACACATATATATTCCGTTCTTACATATATATATTCTGTTATTACACATATATATTCCGTTCTTACACGTATGTATTCCGTTCTTACACATATATATTCCATTCTTACGCATATATATTCTTACACATATATTCCGTTCTTACATATATATATTCCGTTCTTACACATATATATTCCGTTCTAACGCATAAATATTCCGTTCTTACACATATATATTCAGTTCTTACACATATGTATTCACTTCTTACACATATATATTCCGTTCTTACACATATATATTCATTTCTTACAGATATATATTCAGTTCTTACGCATATATATTCAGTTCTTACGCATATATATTCAGTTCTTATGCATATATATTCATTTCTTACACATATATGTTCAGTTCTTACACATATATATTCCGTTCTTACACGTACATATTCCGTTCTTACACATATATATTCCGTTCTAACACATATATATTCCGTTCTTACACATATATATTCAGTTCTTACACATATATATTCCCTTATTACACATATACATTCCGTTCTTACACATATATACACATATATCCGTTCTTACACATATATATTCCGTTCTTACACATATATTATTCCGTTCTTACACATATATATTTCGTTCTTACACATATATATTCCGTTCTTACACGTATATATTCCGTTCTTACACATATATATTCAGTTCTTACACATATATATTCCGTTCTTACACATTTATATTCTGTTCTTACACGTATTCATTCTGTTCTTACGCATATATATTCAGTTCTTACGCATATATATTCAGTTCTACGCATATATATTCAGTTCTTACGCATATATATTCAGTTCTTATACATATATATATATTCAGTACTTATGCATATATATTCTCCTCTTACACATATATATTCCGTTCTAACACGTATATATTCCGTTCTTACACATATATATTCCATTCTTACACATATATGTTCCGTTCTTACACATATATTCCGTTCTTACGCATATATATTCAGTTTTTACACATATATATTCAGTTCTTACACATATATTCAGTTCTTACACATATATATTCCGTTCTTACACATATATATTCAGTTCTTACACATATATTCTCTTCTTACACATATACATTCCGTTCTTACACATATATACACATATATCCGTTCTTACACATATATATTCCGTTCTTACACGTATATATTCCGTTCTTACACATATATATTCCGTTCTTACACATATATATTCCGTTTTTTCACATATATATTCAGTTCTTACACATATATATTCAGTTCTTACAAATATATATTCAGTTCTAACACAAATATATTCAGTTCTTACACATATGTATTCAGTTCTTACACATATATATTCCGTTCTTACACATATATATTCCGTTCTTACACATATGTATTCCGTTCTTACACATATATATTCCGTTCTTACACATATATATTCCGTTCTTACACGTACATATTCCGTTCATACACATATATATTCAGTTCTTACACATATATATTCTGTGGTTACACATATATATTGCGTTTTTACGCATATATATTCAGTTCTTACGCATATATATTCCGTTCTTACGCATATCTATTCAGTTCTTACGCATAAATATTCAGTTCTTACGCATATATATTCAGTTCTTACGCATATATATTCAGTTCTTACGCATATATATTCACTTCTTATACATATATATATATTCAGTACTTACGCATATAATTCAGTTCTTACGCATATATATTCAGTTCTTACGCATATATATTCAGTTCTTACACATATATATATTCAGTTCTTACACATATATATTCAGTTCTTACACGTATATATTCCGTTCTTACACATATTTATTCCGTTCTTACACATATATATTCCGTTCTTACACATATATATTCCGTTCTTACACATATATTCCGTTCTTACGCATATATATTCCGTTCTTTCGCATATATATTCAGTTTTACGCATATATATTCAGTTCTTACGCATATATATTCAGTTCTTAAGCATATGTATTCAGTTTTACGCATATATATTCAGTTCTTACACATATATATTCAGTTCTTACACATATATATTCAGTTGTTACGCATATATGTTCAGTTCTTACGCATATATATACAGTTTTACGCATATATATTCAGTTTTTAACCATATATATTCAGTTCTTACACATATATATTCAGTTCTTACGCATATATATTCAGTTCTTACGCATATATATTCCGTTCTTACACATATATATTCCATTCTTACGCATATATATTCTTACACATATATTCCGTTCTTACACATATATATTCCGTTCTAACGCATAAGTATTCCGTTCTTACACATATATATTCCGTTCTTAGACGTATATATTCCGTTCTTACACGTATATATTATGTTCTTACACATATATATTCCGTTCTTACACGTATATATTCCATTCTTACACGTTTATATTCCGTTCTTACACATATATATTCCGTTTTTACACATATATATTCCGTTGTTACACATATATATTCTGTTCTTACACATATATATTCCGTTCTTACACGTATATATTCCGTTCTTACACATATATATTCCGTTCTTACACATATATATTCCGTTCTTACACATATATTTCGTTCTTACGCATATATATTCAGTTCTTTCGCATATATATTCAGTTTTACGCATATATATTCAGTTTTTACACATTTATATTCAGTTCTTACACATATATATTCAGTTCTTACGCATATATATTCCGTTCT
>JAWPHD010021222.1:0-28947 GCA_037043455.1 Cyrtodaria siliqua | reverse complement strand
AATCCTAAATCCAGTTCCCAAAACTTTACCAATCATGGTACACAAATATCATCATTATTTTCAAACATACATGTTCTGTATTTCTTAGTTGCACTAAGGTAATAAATATACAGGACATTGCAACATTGCAACTATTGAACTAATAAAATAACTGATCCCAGATGAATGGCAAACTATATTTCACGAGACTTCTGACAATTTCCTTCCAATCTATACTATGGCCAGTCATATTTCATCTGGATGTCAGAGATAATCATACTTTCCATTCCAACTCTTATTCAGCTATTTCTAGTACCATTAAAGGTCGTTAGCATAATAATGACAAGCTAAAGAAGATAAAAATATCGGACAGGGAAAGCAGCATCAGGAAGACAGTCAACCACAAAACACAAAAACAAAACACGCAAACAGGACAAACGAAAAGGCAAAGTGATATAAAATGCAAACGACACCACAAACACAAAAAGGTTGTCATAGGGCTACCGACCCTTGGAACTCCATTGCAAGTAGGCCACTGGGGTCTAAAACCGGTTCTAGGGTGCACCATACCGCACACTTACCCTACTGTCAACCCATTACAACAGGACAGGTAAATAAAGAAATCCCCCGCCATGTGATTTAATCTCTAACCCTAAGCATCATTATAGGCTTCAATTACATCTGCCTGAGAATCGGATGAAAGACGCACATATGATCTCTTTCACAGCAATACCAAGAAACAAATCTGCGACAAGAGGTGCACAGTTCGTACCATAGGGATGTCAAAAATGTGTCTATAACGTAGTTCCCATCCTAAAGAAACTATCTATCTATAGGAAAACGAATGCTCACAAACTTCTAAAGTCCATATGGTGTAATTGGCTAAACTGCCTTTAGTAAAACGACGTTGATATTGTACGGCAGTCCAACGAATTTGTTTTTTTTCTCTAGCGAAAGTCTTTTGAATAAGAGCAATAAGCTTTGATGTGGTAAGTTGTACATGTATATAGTGTAGAGGAGTCATAAGTACTATAGATGAAATTTGGCGTTTATTGACATTTTATCAAGAACGTTTCCTGAAGATTAGTGACCAAAATAATTAATCCCAGAGTTTGCATAATCTTTAGCACTAATGTTTGTTTAACGTGAGACAACAGTAAGACAGACGTTAAACGTTTGTAGCTGTTTGTTGTGTATAGGCATTAGGTTTCGAAATAAATCGGCTTATAAGACTTTATGTAATTTAGGAATCCGTACAAGTTGGCAGTTGTTCTGATTTTCGTTAACCCCAGTTTTTGATAGTAGTGCACCGAGTGAATATGTGTGGAAACAACATCATCATCAGTAGATTGAACTGGAGTATACGATTAGTGCTACCGAGTTCCAGAGATAAAAGGTTGATCTAATGAAGCGTCAATCATAATGACATCATTAGCTGCTTTATCAACAGGAACTAACTAAAAAGGATTATTATGAAATACTTAAATTCCCAATTTTAAATCTCGAATCTGAAAAACTTAGATCTCGGAGGAAGTAAAAAGGGTTTGCATTGTATAAAAGTAATTACGGTATCTATAATATTCAGAAGGGAACTCTACCTCATATGACTTGGAAATAGACACTCATTTTGGAATGTGTGTATGTATATATTTTAACAAAAATATATTCACATATACGTAATTAGACATACACGTTCTGAGCTGTCTCGGTTACAAAACGTGTTTGTTTTAAAAAATCGACTCGATATTACATGTACAGCGTACAGACCCTGATTATATCAAACAAATGAATCGTAGTTTGGCTTATGGGCATAGGTAACTGTTTGGTATAGGATTGTTTTTTTGTGCCGTTTTTGTTTGCCACATATGTGTATACATCGTTGCTAGATGGTATGTGTGAATCAGTGTCGTATATCGAGGTCGAGGTCACTAAAAAAAAGTACGCAATTGTTGAGTCCCAAACTGCTTAAGATGTTGTTTGAAACATGAGTGTATGTGAATAGTATCGTAGATTGAATGTTGTGCTAAGTGTCTATTTGCGCAATGTCAGTGACGTAATGGATGTGCACTTTTCGTGAGATAACACTAATACTTGTTAATGACCTACCAGGACAGAAAAAACGTTCAAGTAATAAATTGATACAGATAAATTATGCCAAAATCAAAAGAAAGTCACTGTTATTTATGGATTTCATTTTTGAACACATATAATTGAACTTTGCATACACGATCTTTGACACTATGTTCATATGAACTTGACATTCAATTTTATGTTCACAGTGGGTTTAACTAGGCTAATAAATACACAGGTAATAGGGTTAGCTTCCATGCATTAAACCAGGCAACATATGCGCAGTAACCCTGGTGTACATTATAGGCAATAATTCAGGAACGCATTAGGCAATACACCAGATGAGCATATAGGACATTAACCAGGTGAGCATATAGGACTTACCAGGTGAGCATATAGGACATTAACCATGTGAGGCATGTATGCAGTAAATCAGGTGGAACATTTACGTTACAGGCAAGCATATCGAAAATATAGTAATCCAGATGAGGGTGCATGCGGTGAACCAGAATGAGTATTTAGGTAGTTAGGTTACGAGCTATATGCAGTAAACAGGTAGCATATACTCAGTAAAAATTGATACCATGCTATGCGCTGGTAAAACAGTTGATCATATGCTTAGTAAAACAGGTCGAGCATTTAAGTAGTAAAATAGGTTAGGCATATGCATAGAAACAGGCGATCATATGCGTAGATAATTATGATCATACAAACTAGAAATCAGGTGATAATAGACAATAAACCAGTGAGGTACACATATAAGCCATTAATCCAGGTGATCATTTATGCAGTAAACCAGGTGAACATATAAGCAATTAACCAGGTGAGCATTTATGCTGTAAGCAGGTCAACAAACATAATTAGCAATCATAACCAGGTGATCATTATGCAATAAACGGGTGAAAATATAAGCAATTAACCAGGTGATCATTTAGCAGTAAACCAGGTGAACATATAGGGCTATAAACCAGGTGATCAATAATGCAGTAAATCAGGTGAACATATAGGCAATTACCATGTGATCATTTATGCAGTAAACCAGGTGAACATATAGGCAATTAACCAGGTGATCAGGTATGCAGTAAACCAGGTGAACATATAGCAAATAACAGGTAATCAATTTTGCAGTAAAGCAGGTGAACATATAGGCAAATAACCTGGTGATAGTATGTATAGAATAAACCAGGTAACATTAGGCAATTAACCACGTGGAGCATTTATGCAGTAACCAGGGTAAACATATAGGAAATTAACCAGGTGATCACTTATGCACTAAAACGGTGGTGAACATATAAGCAATTAACCAGGTGATCGTATAAGCAGTAAACCAGGGTGAACATATAGGAATTTAAACAGGTGATCAATTATGCAGTAAACCGGGTGAACATATAAGCAGTAATCAGGTGATCATTTATGCAGTAAAGTAGATGAACATAATGCAAATAACCATGTGATCATTTATGCAGTAAACCTGTGTGAACATATTAGCAATTAACCAGGTGATCATTAGCAGCAAACCAGTTGAACATATAGCATTAACCAATTGAGCAGTTATGCAGGTAAACCAGGTGAACATATAGGCAATTAACCAGGTGATCATTTATGCAGCAAACCAGGTGAACATATAGGCAATTAAACAGGTGATCAATTATGCAGTAAACCTGGTGACATTTAGGCGATTACAAGGTGAGAATTTATACAGTAAACCATGTGAACATATAGGCGATTAACTCAGGTCATTATTATGCAGTAAACAAGGTGGAACATATTAGCAATTAACCAGGTGATCATTTATGCAGAGTAAACAGGTGGACATATTAGCAATTAACCAGGTGAGCATTTATGCAGTAACAAGGTGAACATATAGTCAATTAACCAAGAGAGCATTTATGCAGTATACCAGATGTGAACATTTTGGCAATAAAACTGTGAGGCATTTATGCAGTAAACCAGATGAATTTGTAGGACAATAACCAGGTGATAATTTATGCCAGTAAACCCAGGTGAACATATAGGCAATTACCAGGTGATCATTATGCATTAAACCAGAAACATATAGGCAATTAACCAGGGTAATCATTTATGCAGTAAACCAGGTGAACATATAGGCAATTAACCTGGTGAGTATTTATAGAAAACAGGTAAACATATAGGCAATTAACCATATGTGAGCATTATGCAGTAAACCAGGTGAACATATAGGAAATTGACCAGGTGATTAATTATGCAGTAATCCGGGGTGAACATATAAGCAATAACACAGGTGATCATTTATATAGTAAAACCAGTGTGAATATATAGGCAATTAACCAGTGAGCATTTAGGCAGTAACCAGGTGAACATATAGAAAATTAACCAGGGGGATCAATTATGCAGAAAACAAGGTGAAGATATAGGCAATTAACAAGGTGACATTTAGGCAGTAAATCAGGTGAAGATATATGCAATTAACCAGTGTGATCAGTTATGCAGTAAACCAGGTGAACATATAGGCAATTAACCAGGTGATCATTTATGCAGTAATTCAGGTGAAACATTAGGCAATTAGCCAGGTGATTCATTTATGCAGTACACCAGGTGAACATATAGGCAATTAACCAGGTAATCATTTATGCAGTAATCAGGTGAACATATAGGCAATTAACCTGGTGATTATTTATGGAATAAAACCAGGTAAACATATAGCCAATTAACCAAGTGAGCATATATGCAGTAAACCAGGCGAACAATTATGAAGCAAACTGGGTGAACATATAAGCAATTAACAACGTGATCAGTTATGCAGTAAACAGGTGAACATATAGGCAATTAACCAGGTGTCATTTATGCAGTAAACCAGATGAACATATAGGCAATTAACCAGGCGATCATTTATGCAGTCAACCAGATTAAACATATTAGCAATTAACAGGTGATCAGTCATGCAGTAAACCAGGTGAACATATAAGCAATTAACAAGGTGATCAGTTATGCAGTAAACCAGGTGAACATATTAGCAATTAACCAGGTAATCATGTATGCAGCAAACCAGTTGAACAATAGGCAATTAACCAGGTGATCATTTATGCAGTAAACCAGGTGAACATATTAGCAATTACAAACGATCATTTATGCAGTAAACCAGGTGAACATAAAGGCAATTAACCAATTGAGCATTTATGCATACCAGGTGAAAAATATTAGCAATTAACCAGGTGATCATTTATGCAGTAAACAGGTGAACATCAATGCGATTAACTAGGTGATCATTTATGCAGTAAACTGTTGAACGTAAAGGCAATTAACCTGGTGAGTATTTACGGAATAAACCAGGAAAACATATAGCAATTAACCAATTGAGCATTTATGCAGTAATCGAGGTGAACATATAGGAAATTGACTAGGTAATCATTTATGCAGTAAACCAGTTGAACTTCAAGGCCATTAACCTGGTGAGTATTTATAGAATAAACCAGGAAAACAAAGAGCAATTAACCAATTGAGCATTTACGCAGTAAACCAGGTGAACATATAGGCAATTAACAAGGTGATCAGTCATGCAGTAAACCAGGTGAACATATAAGCAATTCACAAGGTGATCAGTTATGCAGTAAACCAGGTGAACATATTAGCAATTAACAGGTAATCATGTATGCAGCAAACCAGATGAACATATAGGCAATTAACCAGGTGATCATTTTATGCAGTAAACCAGTGTGAACATATTAGCAATTAACAAACGATAATTTATGCAGTAAACCAAGTGAACATAAAGGCAATTAACCAATTGAGCATTTATGCAGTAAACCAGGTGAAAATATTAGCAATTAACCAGGTGATCAATTATGCAGTAAACAGTGAACATCAATGCGATTAACTAGGTGATCATTATGCAGTAAACTGTTGAAACGTAAAGGCAATTAACCTGGTGAGTATTTACGGAATAAACCAGGAAAACATATAGCAATTAACCAATTGAGCATTTATGCAGTAAACGAGGTGAACATATAGGAAATTGACTAGGTAATCATTTATGCAGTAAACCAGTTGAACTTCAAGGCAAATTAACCTGGTGAGTATTTATGGAATAAAAACAGGAAAAACAAAGAGCAATAAACCATTTGAGCATTTACGCAGTAAACAGGTGAACTTATAGGAAATTAACCAGGTGATCAATTATGCAGTAAACCGGTGTGAACATATAAACAATTAACCAGGTGATCATTTATGCAGTAATCCAGGTGAAACATGAGGCAATTAACCAAGTGAGCATTTATGCAGAGTAAATCAGGTGGACATATAGGAAATTAACCAGGTGATCAATTATGCAGAAAATAAGGTGATCATATAGACAATTAACCATGTGATCTATTTTTCAGTAAACCAGGTGAAACATATAGGCATTTAACCAGGTGATCATTTATGCAATAAAACAGGTGAACACATAGGCAATAACCAAGTGATCATTTATGCAGTAAATTAGGTGAACATATAGGCAATTAAACAGGTGATCATTTATGCAATAAACCAGGTGAACATATAGGCAATTAACCAGGTGATCATTAATGCAGTAAACCAGATGAAACATATAGGTAATTAACCTGGTGAGTATTTAGAATAAAACAGGTAAACATATAGGCAATTAATCCAAATGAGCATTTATGCAATAAACGGATGAACATATTGGTAATTGACCAGGTGATCAATTATGCAGTAAACCAGGTGAACAATATGAAATTAAACAGGTGATCAATTATGCAGTAAACCGGAGTGAACATATAAGCAATTAATCGGTGATCCAATTATGCAGTAAAGTAGGTGAACATAATAGCAATTAACCAGGTGATCATTTATGCAGTAAACCAGTTGAACATAAAGGCAATTAGCCAGGTGATCATTTATGCAGTACACCAGGTGAACATATAGGCAATTAACCAGGTAATCATTTATGCAGTAAATCAGGTGAAATATAGGCAATTAACCTGGTGCAATAAACCTGATGAGCATTTATGCAGTAAACCAAGTTGGAACATACAGGCAATTAACCAGGTGATCATTTATGCAGAAACCAGGTAAACGTATAAGCTATTAACCACGTGATCATATATGAAGTAAACCAGATGAACATATAGCAATTAAACGGACGAGCATTTATGCAGCAAACCAGGTAAACATATAGGCAATTAACCAGGTGATTATTTATGCAGTAAACCGCTGAACATATTAGCAATGAGCCAGGAGATCATTTATGCATTCAACGGGTAAACATATTGGCTATTAACCAACTGAGCATTTTATGCAATAAACCGGGTGAAAATATAGGCAATTAACCAGGTGAGCATTTATACAGTAAACCAGGTGAACATATAGGGAATTAACCAGGTGAGCATTCATGCAGTAAACCAGGTGAACATAAAAGCAAATAAACAGGTGATCATTTATGCAGAAAACCAGGTGAACAAATAAGCAATTAACAGGTGATCATTTATGCAGTAAACAGATGAAAATTAGCAATGAGCCAGGAGATCATTATGCAGTAAACCAGATGAACATATAGGCAATTAACCAAGTGATCCTTTATGCAGTAAACCAGGTGAACATACAGGAAATTAAACAGGTGATCAATTATGCAGTGAACCGGGTGAACATATAAGCAATTCATCAGGTGATAATGTATGCAAATAAACCGGGTGAACATATAGCCAATTTACCAGGTGATCATTTATGCAATAATGCAGGTGAACATATAGGCCATTAACCAGGTGATAATTTATGAAGTAAACCAGGTAAACATATAGGCAATTAACCAGATGAGCATTTATGCAGTTAACCGCGTGAAATATAGGCAACTAACCAGTTGATCATTTATGCAGTAAACTAGGTGAACATATTATCAATTAACCAGGTGAGCATTTATGCAAGAAACCGGTCTTAGTGGACATATAGACAATTAACCAAGTAAACATTTATGCAATAAACCAGGTGAACATATAGGAAATTAACCAGGTGAGCATTTATGCAGTAACCAGGTGAACATATTAGCAATTAACAGGCGATCATTTATGCAGTAAACCGGATGAACAATAGGCAATTAACCAGGTGAGCATTTATGCCGTAAACCGGGTGAATATATAGGCTATTAAACAGGTGATCATTTTGGCAGTAAACCTTTTGAACATATAAGCAATTAACCAGGTGATGATTTATGCATTAAACCAGATGAAACATATAGGCAATTAATCAGGTGATCATTTATGAAGTAAACCAGGTAAACATATAGGCATTAACCAGGTAAGCTTTATGCAGTTAACCGCGTGAACATATAGGCAATTAACCAGGTGATCATTTATTGCAGTAAACTAGGTGAACATATTAGCAAATTAACCAGGTGATCATTCATGCAAGAAAACCGGGTGAACATATAGGCAATTTACCAAGTAAACATTTATGCAGTAAACCATGTGAACATATAGGAAATTAACCAGGTGACCATTTTTATGCAGTTAAACCAGGTGAACATATTAGCAATTAACCAGGCGATCATTTATGCAGTAAACCGGATGAACATATAGGCAATTAACCAGGTGAGCATTTATGCAATAAACTGGATGAACATATAGGCAATTAACAAGGTGAGCATTCATGCAGTAAACCAGGTGAACATATAGGCAATTAACCAAAGTGAGCATTATGCAATAAACCAGTTGAACATATAGGCAATTAACCAGGTGAGCATTTATACAATAAAACGGGTGACACATAGGCAATAAGCCAGGTGAGCATTTATGCAGTAAACCAGGTGAACAGATAAGCAATAAAAACAAGTGATCAATTATGCAGTAAACCAGGTGAACATATAGGCTATTAACCAGGTGAGCGTGCATGCTGTAAACCAGGTGAACATAATAAGCAATTAACCATTTGAGCATTTATGCAGTAACCAAAGTGAACATAAGGCAATTATCCAATTGAGCATTTATGCTATAAACCAGGTGAATATATAGACAATTAACCAGGTGAGCATTTATGCAGTAAACCAGGTGAACATATAGGCAATTAACCTGTTGAGAATTGATGCAGTTAACCAGGTGAACATATAGGCAATTAACCAGGTGAGCATTTTTTGCAGTAAACCAGGTGAACATATAGGCAATTAACCGGATGATCATTTATGCAGTAAACCAAGTTAACATATAGGCAATTAACCAGGTGAGCATTTACATAGTGAACCAGCTGAACATATTAGCATTTAACCAGTTGATCATTAATGCAGTAAACCAGTTGAACATATAGTCAATTAACCAGGTGATCATTTATGCAGTAAACCAAGTGAACATATAGGCAATTAACCAGGTGATCATTTATGATGTGAACCAGGTGAACATATTAGCAATTAACCAGGTGATCATTTATGATGTAAACCAGGTGAACATATTTGCAATTAACCAGGTGAGCATTTATGTAGTAAACCAGGTGAACATATTTGCAATTAACAAGGTGATCATTTATGCAATACAGCCGGGTGAACATATAGGCAATTAGCCAAGTGAAGATTTATGCAATAAAGCAGGTGAACATATTGGCAATTAACCAAGTGAGAATTTATGCAATAAACCGGGAGAAGATATAGGCAATTAACCAGGTGAGCATTTATGCCGTAAATCAGTTGAACATAAGGCAATCAGCCAGGTTAGCATTTATGCAGTATACCAGGTGAACATATAGGCAATTAACCAGGAGAGCATTTATGCAGTAAACCAGGTGAACATATAGGCAATCAACCAGGTGAGCATTTATGCAGTATACCCGGTGAACATATAGGCAATTAACCGGGTGATAATTTATGCAGTAAACCGGGTGAACATATAGGCAATTAAGCAGATGAGCATTTATGTAATAAACCGTGAGAACATATAGGCAATTAAACAGGTGAGCATTGTTGCAGTCAACCAGGTGCACATATAAGCAAATAATCAGGTGATAATTTATGCAATAAACCGGGTAAACATATAGGCAATTCAACCAGGTGATTATTTAGGCAATAAACCAGGAGAACATATAGGCCGTTAACCAGGTGATCGTTGATGCAGTAAACCAAGTAAACATATAGGTAATTAAACAGGTGATCATTTATGCAGTAAACCAGGTGAACATATAAGCAATTAACCAGGTGATCATTTATAATGTAAACCAGGTGAACATATTAGCAATTAACCAGTTGAGCATTTATGTAGTAATCCAGGTGAACCTATAGGCAATTATCCAGATTATCTTTTATGCAGTATACCAGGTGAACATATTTGCAATTAACCAGGTGAGCATTTATGCAAGAAAAAGGGTGAACATATAGGCAATTAACCAAGTAAGCATTTATGCAATAAACCAGGTGAACATATAGGCAATTAACCAGTGAGCATTTATGCAGTAAACAAGGTGAAAATATTAGCAATTAACCAGGTGATCATTTATGCAGTAAACCGGTTGAACATATAGGCAATTAACCAGGTGAGCATTTATGCAGTAAACAGGGTGAACATATAGGCAATTAAACAGGTGAGCATTTTTGCAGTAAACCTGGTGAACATATAAGCAATTAACCATGTGATCATTTATGCATTAAACTAGGTGTACATATAGGCAAATAACCAGGTGGTCATTTATGCAGTAAACCAGGTGAACATATAGTCAATTAACCAGGTGGGCATTTATGCAATAAACCACGTAAACATATAGGCAATTAACCAGGTGATCATTTATGCCGTAAACCAGGTGTACATATAGGCAATTAACCAGGTGAGCATTTATGCAGCAAACCACGTAAACGTATAGGCAAGTAACCAGGTGATCATTTATGCAGTAAACCAGGTGAACATATTAGCAATTAACCAGGTGAGCTTTTATGTAATAAACCTGGTGACCATATAGGCAATTAACCAAGTAAGCATTTATGCAATAAACCAGGTTAGCATATAGGCAATTAACCAGGTGGACATTTGTGCAATAAACCGGGTGAACATATAGGCAATTAACCAGAGGAGCATTTATGCAGTAAATCAGGTGAACATATTAGCAATGAACCAGGTGAGCATTTACGCAAAAAATCACGTGAACATATAGGCAATTAACCAGGTCATCATTTATGCAGTAAACCAGGTGATCATATTAGCAATTAACCAGGTGAGCATTTATGCAATAAACCGGGTGAACATACAGGCAATTAACCAAGTAAGCATTTATGCAATAAACCTGGTGAACATATAGGCAATTAACAGGTGAGCATTTAAGCAATATACCGGGTGAAGATATAGGCAATTGATCAGGTGAGCATTTATGCAATAAACCAGGTGAACATATATGCAATTAAGCTGGTGATAATTTATGCAGTAAACCAGGACTACATATGGGAAATTAACCAGGTGAGCATTTATGCAGTAAACCAATTGAACATATTAGCAATTAACCAGGCGATCATTTATGCAGTAAACCGGATGAACATATAGGCAATTAACCAGGTGAGCAGTCATGCAATAAACCACGTAAACATATAGACAATTAACCAGGTGATCATTTTTGCAGTAAACCAGGTGAACATATTAGCAATTAACCAGGTGAGCATTTATGTAATAAACCTGGTGAACATATAGGCAATTAACCAAGTAAGCATTTATGCAATAAACCAGGTTAACATATAGGCAATTAACCAGGTGGACATTTGTGCAATAAACCGGGTGAACATATAGGCAATTAACCAGAGAAGCATTTATGCAGTAAATCAGGTGAACATATTAGCAATTAACCAGGTGAGCATTTATGCAATAAATCACGTGAACATATAGGCAATTAACCAGGTCATCATTTATGCAGTAAACCAGGTGATCATATTAGCAATTAACCAGGTGAGCATTTATGCAATAAACCGGGTGAACATACAGGCAATTAACCAAGTAAGCATTTATGCAATAAACCTGGTGAACATATAGGCAATTAACAGGTGAGCATTAAAGCAATAAACCGGGTGAACATATAGGCAATTGATCAGGTGAGCATTTATGCAATAAACCAGGTGAACATATATGCAATTAAGCTGGTGATCATTCATGCAGTAAACCAGGACTACATATGGGAAATTAACCAAGTGAGCATTTATGCAGTTAAACAGGTGAACATATTAGCAATTAACCAGGCGATCATTTATGCAGTAAACCGGATGAACATATAGGCAATTAACCAGGTGAGCATTTATGCAGTAAAGCGGGTGAATATATAGGCAATTAAACAGGTGATCATTTTGGCAGTAAACCTTTTGAACATATAAGCAATTAACCAGGTGATGATTTATGCATTAAACCAGATGAACATATAGGCAATTATTAGGTGATCAGTTATGCAATAAACCATGTGAACATATCGGCAATTAACCAGGTCATCATTTATGCTGTAAACCAGGTGATCATATTAGCAATTAACCAGGTGAGCATTTATGCAATAAACCGGGTGAACATACAGGCAATTAACCAAGTAAGCATTTATGCAATAAACCTGGTGAACATATAGGAAATTAACCAGGTGAGCATTTGTGCAATAAACCGGGTGAACTTATAGGCAATAAACCAGATGAGCATGTTTGCAGTAAACCAGGTGAACATATAGGCAATTAACCAGGTGAGCATTTATGCAGTAAACAAGGTAAACATATAGGCAATTAACCAGGTGAGCATTTATGCATTAACCAGGTGAACATATAGGCAATTAACCAGGTGATCTTTTATGCAGTATACCAGGTGAAAATATTAGCTATTAACCAGATGAGCATTTATGCAATAAACCGGTGTGAACATATAGGCAATTGATCAGGTGAGCATTTATGCAATAAACCAGGTGAACATATATGCAATTAATCTGGTGATCATTTATGCAGTAAACCAGGACTACACTATAGGCAATTAACCAAGTAAGCAATTATGCAATAAACCAAATGAACATATAGGCAATTAACCAGGTGAGCATTTATGCAATAAACCGGATGAACATATAGGCAATTAACCAGGTGATCACTGATGCAGTGTACCAAATGAACATATTGGCAATTAAAAGGTCAGCATTCATGCAGTAAACCAGGTGAACATATAGGCAATTAACCAAGTGAGCATTTATACAATAAACCAGTTGAACATATAGGCAATTAACCAGTTGAGCATTTATACAATAAACCGGGTGAACACATAGGCAATAAGCCAGGTGAGCATTTATGCATTAAACCAGATGAACAGATAAGCAATTAACAAGGTGATCATTTATGCAGTAAACCAGGTGAACATATGCGCAATTAACCAGGTGAGCGTGCATGCAGTAAACCAGGTGAACATATAAGCAATTAACCAGATGAGCATTTATGCAGTAAACCAAGTGAACATATAGGCAATTAACCAGGTGAGCATTTATGCAATAAACCACCTAAACATATAGGCAATTAACCAGGTGATCATTTATGCAGTAAACCAGGTGAACATATTAGCAATTAACCAGGTGAGCATTTATGTAATAAACCTTGTGAACATATAGGCAATTAACGAAGTAAGCATTTATGCAATAAACCAGGTTAACATGTAGGCAATTAACCAGGTGGACATTTGCGCTATAAACCGGGTGAACATATAGGCTATTAACCAGAGGAGCATTTATGCAGTAAATCAGGTGAACATATTAGCAATTAACCAGGTGAGCTCTTATTCAATAAATCACGTGAAAATATAGGCAGTTAACCAGGTCATCATTTATGCAGTAAACCAGGTGATCATATAAGCAATTAACCTGGTGAGCATTTATGCAATAAACCGGGTGAACATACAGGCAATTAACCAAGTAAGCATTTATGCAATAAACCTGGTGAACATATAGGAAATTAACCAAGTGAGCATTTGTGCAATAAACCGGGTGAACATATAGGCAATTAACCAGATGAGCATGTTTGCAGTAAACCAGGTGAACATACAGGCAATTAACAAGGTGAGCATTTATGCAGTAAACAAGGTAATCATATAGGCAATTAACCAGGTGAGCATTTATGCAGTAAACCAGGTGAACATATAGGCAATTAACCAGGTGATCTTTTATGCAGTATACCAGTTGAAAATATTAGCTATTAACCAGGTGAGCATTTATGCAATAAACCGGGTGAACATATAGGCAATTAACCAATTGAGCATTTATGCAATAAACCAGATGAACATATAGGCAATTAACCAGGTCATCTTTAATGCAGTATACCAGGTGAACATATTAGCAATTAACCACGTGAGCATTTATGCATTAAACCGGGTGAACATACAGGCAATTAACCAAGTGAGCATTTATGCAATAAACCAGATGAACATATAGGCAATTAACAGGTGAGCATTTAAGCAATAAACCGGGTGAACATATAGGCAATTGACCAGGAGAGCATTTATGGAATAAACCAGGTGAACATATATGCAATTAAGCTGTTGATCATTTATGCAGTAAACCAGGTCTACATATAGGCAATTTACCAAGTAAGCATTTATGCAATAAACCAAATGAACATATAGGCAATTAACAAGGTGAGCATTTATGCAATAAACCGGATGAACATATAGGCAATTTACCAGGTGATCATTGATGCAGTGAACCAAGTGAACATATAGGCAATTAACAAGGTGAGCATTCATGCAGTTAACCAGGTGAACATATAGGCAATTAACCAAGTGAGCATTTATGCAATAAACCAGTTGAACATATAGGCAATTAACCAGGTGAGCATTTATACAATAAACCGGGTGAACACATAGGCAATAAGCCAGGTGAGCATTTATGCAGTAAACCAGGTGAACAGATAAGCAATTAACAAGGTGATCATTCATGCAGTAAACCAGGTGAACATATAGGCAATTAACCAGATGAGCGTGCATGCAGTAAACCAGGTGAACATATAAGCAATTAACCAGATGAGCATTTATGCAGTAAACCAATTGAACATATAGGCAATTATCCAAGTGAGCATTTATGCAATAAACCAGGTGAACATATAGGCAATTAACCAGGTGAGCAGTTATGCAGTAAACCAGGTGAACATATAGGCAATTAACCTGTTGAGAATTTATGCAGTTAACCACGTGAACATATAGGCAATTAACCAGGTGAGCAATAATGCAGTAAACCAGGTGAACATATAGGCAATTAACCGGATGATCATTTATGCAGTAAACCAAGTGAATATATAGGCAATTAACCAGGTGAGCATTTATATAGTGAACCAGCTGAACATATTAGCAATTAACCAGGTGATCATTAATGCAGTAAACCAGTTGAACATATAGTCAATTAACCAGGTGATCATTTATGCAGTAAACCAAGTGAAAATATAGGCAATTAACCTGGTGAGCATTGATGCAGTAAACCAAGTGAACATATAGGCAATTAACCAGGTGATCGTTTATGCAGTAAACCAGGTGAACATATAAGCAATTAAACAGGTGATCATTTATGCAGTAAACCAGGTGAACATATAAGCAATTAACCAGGTGATCATTTATGATGTAAACCAGGTGAACATATTAGCAATTAACCAGGTGAGCATTTATACAATACAACCGGGTGAACATATAGGCAATTAGCCAAGTGAAGATTTATGCAATAAAGCAGGTGAACATATAGGCAATTAACCAAGTGAGAAATTATGCAATAAACCGGGTGAAGATATAGGCTATTAACCAGGTGAGCATTTATGCCGTAAATCAGTTGAACATATAGGCAATCAGCCAGGTTAGCATTTATGCAGTATACCAGGGGAACAAATAGGCAATTAACCAGGTGATCATTTATGCAGTAAACCAGGTGAACATATAGGCAATCAACCAGGTGAGCATTTATGCAGTATACCAAGTGAACATATAGGCAATTAACGGGTGATAATTTATGCAGTAAACCGGGTGAACATATAGGCAATTAAGCAGATGAGCATTTATATAGTCAACCGTGTGAACATATAGTCAATTAAACAGGTGAGCATTTTTGCAGTAAACCAGGTGCACATATAAGCAATTAATCAGGTGAAAATTTATGCAATAAACCGGGTAAACATATAGGCAATTAACCAGGTGATTATTTATGCAATAAACCAGGCCGTTAACCAGGTGATCGTTGATGCAGTAAACCAAGTAAACATATAGATAATTAACGAGGTGAGCATTTATGCAGTAAAAAACGTGAACATATATGCAATTAACCAGGTGATCATTTATGCAGTAAACTAGGTGAACATATTAGCAATTAACCAGGTGAGCATTTATGCAAGAAAAAGGGTGAACATATATGCAATTAACCAAGTAAGCATTCATGCAATAAACCAGGTGAACATATAGGTCTCACTACAGAATTACCTCCCTTGGGCAGGACGGTAGAAGATTCCTACACCGTAAAAAACTAGGGCTGTGTTAATCGGTTTGCTCTGAATTTGGAAATGTGCAATCATTCTCTTATTTCTGTTTTCAGGTGACAAGATTGGAACATGTTCAAGACTTCTGCCAAGTGTGGATGCCACTGGGTGATTTTCGAGGAAGATATGATAATTTGAAAATGGGTAGGAATACAGTTGAATTATCAGTGAAATGGAGCTTGTTTTGAGGGGTACTGAAAAAGACTGGAATTTAAAAAAAATTAATCTGGTCAACATTTGATTTTTTGTGGATATTCTGAGCTTCAGAGGAAGGTTTGCAGATTGAGGGGAGATTTAAAGACCAATGGACAGTTTAAAGTATGTTCGCAGTGGTCCACAAGTGACCATTTCTACATATATTATATAGTGTTGAATAATTCACTAGTGAGACGTTAAACAACCCTCATCTGGATCAGGGAAAAGCTTGACAGACAGCTCCTGAGTGGATTTTTTAAAGTGAAATCTTGATTTTAGAGTGAAACAGTGTATTTCTTAGGCATAATATGGATTTTGTTAAGTATTTGATGCGTTTGCAGTGTAAAATAGACTACTTTGCTTCTAGTCGGACCCCGTGTATGCTTTATAACCGTCATTTGGGACTTAATAGACGAATCTGTGGTCAGAAAGTGTCAGAATATGGGAGACAGTCGATTGTTTTGGCTGGGAGACATACTCAGATGAACATGTTAGCTCACAGAGTGATGTATATGTGTGTGAAGTGTGTTTCTAGTATTCCTAGGGGAATGGACGTGTCTCATCTCTGCCACAACAGTTTATGTTTACGATTTGACCATCTCAGCTTGGAGCCTCATAGCGTCAACATGGAAAGACAAAGATGCCTTCACATGATACCAAGACTGTGTTTAGGACATACAGAGTATCCTGATTGCATGCTTCATGTGAGTAGATTGTTTATAATATCCTATTGTAGTGTTTCATGTCAAATTGTTACCGCACCCACTTTTCATATAGCAAAATGTGTGGTCATTGTTTACTTGTCGAGAAGGTCAGTTGAGTATGTTTTATGTTGTCGTTGGTCATCGTATACTTTAAATTTGTTCACTTTGTTGATAAATCTGGCTGTTTTATAAGTTTGTAACATTTGTCGATGTTTGTCGTACGTATTTTTGTCCTGAATTTTCTTAAGTGACCGTAACACTTTTGTGTTTTGGGGAAATGACCCTCCAACAGCCTTAACTTTTTCTATTGCTGAATTTGCCCGTCCGTCATTTAACCGTTCTGCGGCACTTAATTTTCTGCCTTTAGCGTTACGTCGAAAGGTTACGTCTTTCGGGTTTGAGGCATTTATACCGCGGTGTAACGCCTCTACCTTATTTGTGTCGGCACCTTTACATGTCTTGGTCACAGCGTCTTTTCCCAGTCGAACATTTAAACAGTCGATAAGTTTATTTTTGTCGTCTCCCTGAATCTTTAAAGGTTTACATGATGTTGGCATAAAATGTTTTCTCCATGTTGAGATTGGTGGATTACCCCCACACGCCATGGAATATTTTCTACAAGTTTTCCCACATTTATCCTGGTAGCAGTCTATTATAGCCATCTTCAAATTTTCACATTTTTGTTGTAAACAGGGAATATTTGTGTCGCCTATACTCTGCTGTACATTTTGAAACACAGTTAGTACACGGTGAGATACGTCCTTTGTAAAGCGTTTCTGAATGTATGCTCGGTCCCGTTTGGTATGTCCAGGAAACATCTTTTGCGAAAACTCAGTCCTCTTAATTTTATTTCTCATTGTTTTAGTCAGATGTACAACATCCGCCATTCTTGACATTGGTTTGCCCGTGATAGCAAGTTGATCAGCACGAGCGCCCTTGAATGCTTTGCTGTCCCCGTCTGTTGTCATGTTGTCAGTAGTGATCGGCGTGTCACTCTTCAATATCGATTCCATCGCTAATCTGGCCTCTCTATGTTCGTCACCTGTAAACGAAGTATGAAATTTGTATCGACTTGACGGTTATTGTTGCATTAGTCAATAATCTTTTTTATTATTTATTTCTTTTTTTCATTACTTATTTATTTACTTATTTACTTACTTACTTACCTACTTACTTACTTACATTATCTTATCTTATCTTATCTTATCTTATCTTATCTTATCTTACTTATCTTATCTTATCTTATCTTATCTTAAATTTGTATTGACTTGGTTATTGTTGCATTAGTCAATAATCTTTTTTATTATTTATTTCTTTTTTTAATTACTTACTTACTTACTTACTTACTTACTTACTTACTTACTTACTTACTTACTTTACTTATCTTATCTTATCTTATCTTATCTTAAATTTATATTGACTTGGTTATTGTTGCATTAGTCAATAATCTTTTTTATTATTTATTTCTTTTTTTCATTACTGACTTATTTATTTATTTATTTACTTACTTACTTACTTATTTATTTATTTATTTATTTATTTATTTATTTATTTATTTATTTATTTATTTACTTACTTACTTACTTACTTACTTACTTACTTACTTACTTACTTACTTACTTACTTAATTTACTTACTTACTTACTTACTTAATTTACTTACTTACTTACTTACTTATTTTACTTATCTTATCTTATCTTATCTTATCTTATCTTATCTTATCTTAAATTTGTATTGACTTGGTTATTGTTGCATTAGTCAGTAATCTTTTTTATTATTTATTTATTTACTTACTTACTTATTTATTTATTTATTTATTTATTTATTTATTTTTATTTATTTATTTATTTATTTATTTATTTACTTACTTACTTACTTACTTACTTACTTACTTACTTACTTACTTACACTTACTTACTAACTAACTAACTAACTAACTAACTAACTAACTAACTATCTATCTATCTATCTATCTATCTATCTATCTATCTATCTATCTATCTATCTATCTATCTATCTATCTATCTATCTTATCTTTGTTGTGATTGTGATGTGGTGTGATGTGATGTGGTGTGGTTGTGTTGTTGTGTTTTGTTGTGTTTTGTTGTGTTGTGTTGTGTTGTGTTGTGTTGTGTTGTTGTGTTGTGGTGTGTTGTTGTGTTGTGTTGTGTTGTGTTGTTGTGTTGTGTTGTGTTGTGTTGTGTTGTGTGTTGTGTTGTGTTGTGGTGTGGTGTGTTGTGTTGTGTTAATTAAATAATGTTTAATTAATAGTTACGAAACTTACCTATTTGGTCGGTATCCTGAAGATTTTTGCTGCATCCAGACCTCGCATTACATGCGCTGTGGTCCGAGTGGGAACAAAGTTTACTGCCAATGTGCATGCCAATCACTTTCTTTAGATTTGTCTGCATCTCTATGATGGTAGTGCTGACTTGAGTGGCTGGCTGCATTGGAGTTGTCTCCCCTGCTGACTTCAGACTGTTGTTATATTGGGAGTCTACCGCACCCGGAATTGAGGCGTCTTTTTCAAACCCACACGCGACGTTGTTTTCTCGGACTTGCTGTCTTGCACGGTTGAAACTAGCATGTGCCACCTCCGAAACTTTGTCAGCAGCAATGTTGCTATGGCTTTGCATAGATGAGTAAGATGGTGGTGGAATTTTCAGGCATGTCATCAAGTACCGAAAGTCATTTGGGCCAGATTTTGTGTCCATTAACCCCACTGCTACTGACAGATTTATGTCGGCAACTTTTGGTCCTGGTCGATTGGTGTTCACCGTTTCATAACGCTTATGTTCTTTGCCAACGAACCCACATTTAAGACATTTCAGTCTCTCGCACCACCCTAACCCCATCTGTTTATCAAATTTCAAGTCAAAGTTTAATTTCCCTTGACAGGTGCCATCCCAGGATCTGTGATCAGAGTATGTTTCAAAGAACATGTCAGCAGTCTTCCAAAGGTGAAATATACGGTATGTACGCAGTTCATTCTTATCACTTTCAGCTTTAGCACTATCCATAAGTGCTTGCTCTATAGGCGTTTTGTCAGCCTTGCTTGGTCTCAAGGTCATTGTTGCTGGAATCTTCTTGTCTACAGCTCCACACAGTAGCACATTTGATTTTTTATCCTGAATTAGGAGACTATCATACACGTCTTTAGTCAGTCTCTTAATGGTCACTGTCCGCTTGTCATCAGACCACCTGCCTGAAAGTGGTTTAAATCTATTTTGGTCGACTCCCTTCTTAAAGTGTGATATTTTATGTTTCATTATTCCAAGTACACTCCTTTTTATAAATAGTAAACTTGCTTCCTAGCTAGCTCTGTTCTGTAATAATATCTTTTCAAGTTATGCCCCTTCAAAGACAAACTCCATTTACTCCCTGAATAACATAATAAATGATGACATCATGAAGATGACGTCATGAAAATAACGTTACGTTTTGGCGTAAAAATCTAACCATATTAGGTTAGGAAGGTTTAGGATTTCATCAATCCAGCTTAGCCATCCACTACAATTACAAGTAAGCTTATCTACCAACAATGAAGTTTCCTTGGAAGCAGAAATGATAAGTCAAAGATGATGTACTGTTCGAATAATAAAGCATTTATTCAAGAAACCAATAAATTGCCATATAAGGGCATGCATTTTGACACTTAAATTAGGTAATATTACATACACAGTAAATTTAATACAATGATAAGATAAAGCAATCATATAACACCAAAACTTAAAAGTTTCAAACATTTTCTTTAACAAGTATAGAAGATATTCAAGTTTAGCGGTTGATATGTCGTGGCAGTTCTGTGCATTTTCAAGTCGTCCGAAACTGACTTGAAGCAAATGTGACCGGCTTCATGTTTTATGCCATTTTGTTAAAAATAGTCCGCGGATAACACCAAGTAACGTCATTTTATGTTCGTCAATATTGTTACTTTGTTTGATAAAATTTTGAGTCTTATGTCAAAAAAATAATTCAGTTAAAGGTCTCACTACAGAATTACCTCCCTTGGGCAGGACGGTAGGAAGATTCCTACACCGTAAAAAACTAAGGCTGTGTTAATCGGTTTGCTCTGAATTTGGAAATGTGCAATCATTCTCTTGCTTCTGTTTTCAGGTGACAAGATTGGAACATGTTCATGACTTCTGCCAAGTTTGGATGCCACTGGGTGATTTTCGAGGAAGATATGATAATTTGAAAATGGGTAGGAATACAGTTGAATTATCAGTGAAATGGAGCTTGTTTTGAGGGGTACTGAAAAAGACTGGAATTTTTTTTTTTTAATCTGGTCAACATTTGATTTTTTGTAGATATTCTGAGCTTCAGAGGAAGGTTTGCAGATTGAGGGGAGATTTAAAGACCAATGGACAGTTTAAAGTATGTTCGCAGTGGTCCACAAGTGACCATTTCTACATATATTATATAGTGTTGAATAATTCACTAGTGAGACGTATAGGCAATTAACCACTGAGCATTAATGCAGTAAACAAGGTGAACATATTAGCAATTAACCAGGTGATCATTTATGCAGTAAACCGGGTGAACATATAGGCAATTAACCAGGTGACCATTTATGCAGTAAATAGGGTGAATATATAGGCAATTAAACAGGTGAGCATTTTTGCAGTAAACCTGGTGAACATATAAGCAATTAACCATGTGATCATTTATGCATTAAACCAGGTGTACATATAGGCAAATAACCAGGTGGTCATTTATGCAGTAAACCAGGTGAACATATAGGCAATTAACCAGGTGAGCATTTATGCAATAAACCACGTAAACATATAGGCAATTAACCAGGTGATCATTTATGCAGTAAACCAGGTGTACATATAGGCAATTGACCAGGTGAGCATTTATGCAATAAACCACGTAAACATATAGGCAATTAACCAGGTGATCATGTATGCAGTAAACCAGGTGAACATATTAGCAATTAACCAGGTGAGCATTTATGTAATAAACCTGGTGAACATATAGGCAATTAACCAAGTAAGCATTTATGCAATAAACCAGGTTAACATATAGGCAATTAACCAGGTGGACATTTGTGCAATAAACCGGGTGAACATATAGGCAATTAACCAGAGGAGCATTTATGCAGTAAATCAGGTGAACTTATTAGCATTTAACCAGGTGATCATTTATGGAGTAAACCAGGTGAACATATAGGCAATTAACCAAGTGAGCATTTATGCAGTAAATCAGGTCAACGTATATAGGAAATTAACCTGTTGAGAATTTATGCAGTTAACCAGGTAAACATATAGGCAATTAACCAGATGATCATTTATGAAGTAAACAAGGTGAACAAAGAGGCAGTTAACCTGGTGAGCATTTATGCAGTGAACAAGGTGAACATATGGGCAATTTTCAAGGTGAGCATTTATGCAGTAAACCAGGTGAACATATTAGCAATTAACCAGGTGATGACTTATGCAGTAAACCAGGTGAATATATAGGCAATTAACCAGGTGAGCATTTATGCATTAAACCAGGTGAACATATAAGCAATTAACCTGGTGAGCATTTATGCATTAAACCAGGTGAACATATAGGCAATTAACCTGGTGAGCATTAATGGAGTAAACCAGGTGAACATATAGGCAATTACCCAGATGATCATTTATGGAGTAAACCATTTGAACATATTAGCAATTAACCAGATGCTCATTTATGCAGTAAACCAGGTGAACATATAGGCAATTACCCAGGTGATCATTTATGCAGTAAGCCAGGTGAAAATATAGGCATTTAAACTGGTGAGCATTTATGCAGTAAACCAAGGGAAGATATAGGCAATTAACCAGGTGAGCATTTATGCAGTAAACCAGGTGAACATATAAGCAATTAAACAGGAGATCATTTATACAGTAAAGCAGGTGAACATATAAGCTATTAACCAGGTGATCATTTATGAAGTAAACCAGATGAACATATTAGCAATTAAAACGGACGAGCATTTATGCAGTAAACCATGTGAACATATAGGCAATTAACCAGGTGATCACTTATACAGTAAACCAGGTGAACATATAGGCAATTAACCAGGGGAGCATTTATGCAGTAAACCAGGAGAACATATAGGCAATTAACCAACTGAGCATTTATGCAGTAAACCAGGTGAACATATAGGCAATTAACCAGGTGAGCATTTTTGCAGTAAACTAGATGAACATATAAGCAATTCATCAGGTGATAAGTTATGCAATAAAAGGGGTGAACATATAGCCAATTGACCAGGTGATTATTTATGCAATAAACCAGGTGAACATATAGGCCATTAACCAGGTGATCATTTATGCAGTAAATCAGGTTAACATATAGGCAATTAACCAGGTGAGCATGTATGCAGTAAACCACGTGAACATATAGGCAATTAACCAGGTGCTCATTTATGCAGTAAACTTGGTGAACATATTAGCAATTAACCAGGTGAGCATTTATGCAAGAAACCGGGTGAACATATAGGCAATTAACCAAGTAAGCATGTATGCAATAAACCAGGTGAACATATAGGCAATTAACCAGGTGAGCATGTATGCAGTAAACCACGTGAACATATAGGCAATTAACCAGGTGCTCATTTATGCAGTAAACTTGGTGAACATATTAGCAATTAACCAGGTGAGTATTTATGCAGTAAACCAGGTGAACATATTAGCAATTAACCAGGCGATCATTTATGCAGTAAACCAGGTTAACATATAAGCAATTGAACAGTTGATCATTTATGCAGTAAACCAAGTGAACATATAAGCAATTAACCAGGTGATCATTTATGATGTAAACCAGGTGAACATCTCAGCAATTAACCAGGCGAGTATTTATGCAGTAAACCAGGTGAACATATAGGCAATTATCCAGATGATCTTTTATACAGTATATCAGGTGAAAATATTAGCAATTAACCAGGTGATCATTTATGCAATAAATCAGGTGAACATATAGGCAATTAACCAAGTGAAGATTTATGCAATAAAGCTGTTGAACATATAGGCAATTAACCAAGTGAGCATTTATGCAATAAACCGGGTTAAAATATAGACAATTAACCAGGTAAGCATTTATACAGTTAACCAGGTGAACATATAGGCATTCAACCAGGTGAGCATTTATACAGTAAACCAGGTGAACATATAGGCAATTATCCAGATGATCTTTTATACAGTATACCAGGTGAACATATTAGCAATTAACCAGGTGATAATTTATGCAATAAATCAGGTGAACATATAGGCAATTAACCAAGTGAAGATTTATGCAATAAAGCTGTTGAACATATAGGCAATTAACCAAGTGAGCATTTATGCAATACTCCGGGTTAAAATATAGACAATTAACCAGGTGAGCATTTATGCAGTAAACCAGGTGAACATATAGTCATTCAACCAGGTGAGCATTTATGCAGTATACCAGGTGAACATATAGGCAATTAACCAGGTGAGCATTTATGCAGTAAACCACCTGAACATATAAGCAATTAACCGGGTGATAAATTATGCAGTAAACCGGGTGAACATATAGGAAATTAACCAGGTGAGCATTTATGTAGTAAACAATGTGAACATATAGGCAATTAACCAGGTGGACATTTGTGAAATAAACCGGGTGAACATATAGGCAATTAACCAGATGAGCATTTATGCAGTAAACCAGGTGAACATATAGGCAATTAACCATGTGAGCATTTATGCAGTAAACAAGGTAAACATATAGGGAATTAAGCTGGTGATCATTTATGCAGTAAACCAGGACAACATATAGGCGATTAACCAAGTCAGCATTTATGCAATAAACGGGTGAACATATAGGCAATTAACCAGGTCAGCATTTATGCAGTAAACCAGGTGAACATATAGGCAATTAACCAGGTGATCACTGATGCAGTAAACCAGGTGAACATATAGGCAATTAACCAAGTGAGCATTTATGCAATAAACCAGGTGAACATATATGCAATTAAGCAGGTGATCAGTTATGCAGTAAACCAGGACAACATATAGGCAATTAACCAAGTCAGCATTTATGCAATAAACCGGGTGAACATATAGGCAATTAACCAGGTCAGCATTTATGCAGTAAACCAGGTGAACATATAGGCAATTAACCAGGTGATCATTGATGCAGTTAACCAGGTGAACATATAGGGAATTAACCAAGTGAGCATTTATGCAATAAACCAGTTGAACATATAGGCAATTAACCAGGTGATCCTTTATGCAGTAAACCGGGTGAACATATAGGCATTTAACCAATTGAGCATGTATGCAGTAAACAACGCGCAAATTTAGTAGTTAAAATTGTTATCATATTTGCAGTAAAACAGGGGAGCTTTCGTAGCTAACCTTGTAACCAAATATTAGTAATTCGGATCAGCGTGCATGCAAACAGTAGTCTCACCAACGCTCATCAAAGCTGCGCATGTGATATTTTTTACTATCACCCTGCGATTTACTACCACCCTGTACTTTCACCCTCGTTTCAGACAGTAGTAAATTTAGCTTGGGCGTTTTATGTTAGGTATAATAAAATACTATTAGTTATATTGCAAAAGTTTATACTAGGGTACTGTAGAACTGTGTAAAATACACCTTTTTATTGTATACTTTCATATTGTCCCGTTTAGTTTGCATTGAGCTAAGTGTGCAATATTCTCCGATATTGCACACATTGATATTGCACCGGAACTTTTTCTCGTGCTTGCTAAGAGTCGCGAAATAGAAATAAGGAACTACTTTCAAATAAAATAACGGAATCCTTCCTATAGTGTCAACAAAAAAATACGTCTTTTTTTTCAACCTTTTATGGCAGAAATCGATAAAATAATTGAAATGGTCACTCACCCACTGTTTTTAACGTTATCGAATGGTAAACAAACTTTAGAAAATCGCTTGATGTTTTTAATGACGTCATCCGACGTCGACGTCGTTTTCGCGCAAAATAATCATCCACACAAAATAAAACTGAATGACAAGATAGGAATTCCATCAAAAGCTATAAAAAATAACTAAATACAATGACAAGTAATAGTCATACAATTAACATTGATCGAAAACAATATTAAAGTATACAATAAAAAGCTCGTCGTCCTTTGCCAAAACAACTCGTTCCAAGTAATATTTAGCCATACAAATTCAATAACCTATAATATTGCATGATATGTCATAGTTCTAAGTTCAAGGGTATATCATGATAAAGTACAAATTAAGCTAGCGTGACAGAGGTGGTGCTGTAGTTGAATGTTCAGTAGTAATATGGACAGAAGAGAACTTTACCCTATTTTAATTTCTCGGTATCATCTTGTCTTGTCGTCTAATCCTCGAATGTTCATATCAGTGCAGTCTAGAGAAATAATCCTACCTAAATTATGTGATAATATTAATCATCCAATGGTGTCTAAACATTACGATGAGGTATTAGCAGTATGATCAAAAAGTAGGTCAACACAATAATCAGCAAAACTAAATAGGAAAGCACATTTTCTTCCCTAATTCCCTTAATGGCATCTAGGCCTCATTGATAAAATGTAACTCATAAATCGTTTTTATTTCTGATGCTTTTTAGCTTGAATGATTGTCTCCTAACACCAGTAGCGTACTCAGCGGCAATATTGCTTGTCAGTATTTTAAATTTAGGTGATTTTTATAGTAGTAATACATATCTTCTCCTCGGAAAATATCTTTTTTTTTCATAACGTTGAACTGTGCTTTGTCAGATTGCTATAATCTATATCTCTGTACATTGTTGTCAATTTACTGATTTGTTTTCCTGCTTTTTAAGATGCTCCGGGTTTGCGAAGAGCAATAATTTCCTTCACAAATCAGACCACTCCAATAGCCGATGTCTGTTTCCAGGGGGTAGTTTGTGTTAGTTTCATTAACGACGAATCACGTCACATTTGCTTTGCCTTAAAGTGATGCAAATTACTTTTCAAGTTGCCAACAATAGACTGAACTACTCACATCGCACATTACTTGCATTTCACAGTCGTTACCAACAATCTTACTTGTAGCGTTAGTAGGTTTGAAAAGTGTATACGATATGTATGTATCACTTAACGTAGCCCTTCATGTTCGGTGACAGTGATTTAAATATTCGTAATATTTGTATATATAAATGGCTACTCTAACAGGACTACCGTTACCATAAACTTCGAAAAAGATTTGAAAACCATGATCTAATTTAATATAAAAGTAATTTAAGAGCTCTTCTGCGGCAAGGGCTATTTCAACCTGATTTCTATGGTGATGTGATTTACAAACTTCGTAAGATCCGTGGTCATAATCACTTTCATACAGACTTTAAACGTGTTAAACAGTTAATCAAAAGAGGTTATGACCTAATCATTTTGCAACGCACTGCATGTTTAGTGGTTGACCAATATACAGTTCGCCACTATGCTTTCATTATTTGATTGTGCGATGACCGGACATATTGTGGACCCTATGATGACGTCTACCTAAATCCTCAAATCGTGGTAGCGTAGCGTAAATATCTTAAATGTCTTGTCGTACCCTTAACGGTTAATTCTCTTGTTGTTCTGGATTCAGCCAAGTCATGGAGTACTAGCTTTGTGGCGTTCTAGGCTTTTGTTTTTATATCCATATACATATGACAATGTATGTGTTATACTTATATCGCATTTAACTGCTGTCCGTTTTGTTAGAGAAAATAACCTGGCAGGGATATCTTTATTTACACTTTTCCGTTTTAGCCATCTTGTAAACCGTTTTATGTTTGTGATGTCATATCTTGCCTTTGATTCATCTTTGTAATGTTAATTTTGTTCTGTGCGTGTTTGTGGTTGGCAGTTGTAATTGAACATTTCCTGTTCGACTTTTATATCTACTTTAAAAACGTGCTACCTCTGCGAAAAATAATACCATACTTTGATTGTAATTTGAATAATTTCTTTCTTCCTTCAAGAAAAGGCGCACCTGTAAAATACCACATTATAACGTATACAATTTGTATTCTAATACACCCGCACTAAAAAGCCTAGTTTAAAATATCTCGTTATGTTCAGAATCGGGTATTTACGCGAGCAATAAAACGCAGGAAATCCTTTACTGTATATACATCGACCAGTGCACATCGTACCTACACAAAGGTAACAGTATTTGTTGCAGAAAAAAAAAGTTAGCCTCTTTCGGGGCTCGAACACACGACCTTCTGAGTTCAAGTCCGGTGCTCTATCAGCTGAACTATAACGCTACTTGAGATAATAGTATACTAGCTACTATTTATTAAGAGGCAACATAACAACATATGTGAACGTAAGTCAAGATGGATCAATAAACATTGCCTGGTGTAATAGGCGTACTGTATGTTATCAATATGAAACTAATACTTCTCCTCAAACAACGATATCTCGACTTGTTATTCAGCGCTTGATGGGTTTGTTTGTGCGCGCTTGTTATAACGTAATTGTCGCAGGATGACCCTAGTGGTTGGGGCTAACTCAGGAAAGAATCAATGACGGTGAATGCATTTACATAAGTTTAATGCAACTTTTAAAATATGATAAATATATATACAATTATCTTTAAAAAAAAAGCG
>JAWPHD010021221.1:0-28954 GCA_037043455.1 Cyrtodaria siliqua | reverse complement strand
CTGGTCCAAACATGAATAATACACTTGACGACTTGTACGATTTAGCAGTTATAACTTGTACCGTCTGACCTAGTTATTGCAATCTTATACATTTTAATACTCTCATGCATTTTAGAATATAATTTTATAAAGTTAATAATCGCTTCTTAATGTTACATATACGTGATCATTTGTTTTACTTTGATATTAATGCCTATTAATGCTGACTTGTTTGTTAGAGAATTTAACCTGGTGGGGATATCTGTATTTTTTCTGTCCCGTTTATTGGGATGTCAATAGTGTAAGAGTGGGGTTTGGTGCACCCTTAAACCTGGTTTGAACCGCCAGCGGCCCCTTTTTTGGCCACTGTCCGCTCCAAAGCGGTAGCCCTATTGTCAACACTTTTGTGTTTGTTATGTCTTATTTTGCCTTTTATTCACCTGGAATGCTACTTTTCCTGTTCGAATTTTATATCTACCTTTATCATTTACAAGCGTAATACCGAGGTTAACGTTTGTTAACGGCTAAGAGAAGTTCTCATTGTACCAGCGTAATACATCGGTTAACGTCTGTTTACGGCTAAGGGGCCTTCTCGTTGTACCAGCGTAATACTGCCGTACAATTGCTGGAAGTCTGTCTTCTTTGCTAGTGTAAACAAAACGGACACGTCTTGTCTACCAGCGGAATAAATATTCAGAATTAGTTTTACGGCTGGTAGACCGTTTGCAATTTAAATGTCAGGATAAACTTTCTCGTCATTCTGTTATTTAATATTACGTTTTCTTCCTGTTCATATGCCATAAAACTATCTGAAGCGCGATTTTATATTCGAAGCTATACCTTTAAGCAGTAAATGTCGGTTCGACTGGTTACTACGATGCAATTAAATTGTCCTGTCTGCGTCATTACTACATATTGTATCCAGTTTCTCGTAAATTAGATGTATATACCCATGTGGTGTTTGGATAACAAAGTGAATACCAATTCTACCACTTCCATTTCAGGTATCAATCATGGTTGAAATATCTCTCTAACACCTTGAAATATTCGGTGTCTGGATTTCTATACCTATTAGGATATGCATTGCTCTTTTATTGGTATGGGTTTTATACTCTTATTGTCAATTAATCAATATTAACTATAATTGTTTGATATTATTACCTTCAAAATGGTCTAAGAACATGGGTCGTTATGAAATAAGTATTTACCCTGACTATTAATACAAAACCGACATTGGCAGCCTCCAGTATATGAGTACATCCATCACGCATAATGGTATAATTACATATGGTCCACCCACTTAGTATTGATGTAATACCAATATGTATAATAATTCCATCTATCTTCTTCGTGCTATGCTTAAAAATTGCAATATCGATTCTAAGGCAATTACCTAACGAATTTTTGGCATCTAGATGTTAATATAATGCAACTTACTGCGCTTCCTGTATCCAGTTATTAGTCATTGTGTTCGTTCTTTAGGATCCATGATGTACTTAATGTGTAGAATATTGCATAATTACCAAGGCTGTATGCATTCATACACTATAAATCATCCATTTCGATACTCTTTAACAACATGTTATACACACATTATAAAAGTAGATATAAAGTTCGAACATGTAAGGTAGCATTTAAGAACCACAATCAAGCAAGAACACATATCGAATAATAGGCAACGCTTGTGGGATAAACTGCATTCTTTGAATACTGCATTTTTTGTTCTTTTTTTGTTTCTAATTTTTAGAATTAAAATAATGTAATCCTGAAATATCGGTTTTAGAGCACTTTACTCTATTTGGTTCAACAAATCAAACAGATCATGAATCCCCTTTAAAGTCATTAACTAAAGCCGATTCCAACTGTAATGACTTCATTAGCACTCAGTAGAAAAATACCGTTGCGAGCTTTTGCTTTTTTGGAAGCAAACTGACACTGTTTTTGTCAGATAACATTAATTAAACGAGGAAGTGTGTCAACTGTAACGCAACCACTAAACACAAGTTATACTATATTTATTCCGAATGTGTTGCGATTTGAATTGATACGGAATTAGCGGAAGTGGCACAGGCAGCATATGAAAAACGGGACACGTTGATTGCTAATGTTTGTTTCATAGTGCTTTTGATTTCTGTTTTATGTATTAAAATCATATTTTTTGGAAAACTAACGAGCACTCATACAAATTAATTTTCTGCTGATTACAGAGGTATACTCCTGGCCTATATTGCTAAACGCGCGTAATCAGTAGTATGTACAATAAAACCTGACTAATACGCACGATTCTTACATGAAACTCCTTTGATATGGTGTGCGTAACGAAACCGGAACGACAGGTTATTGTCCCAATATGCAAGAGGCGGTCTGATGTACTATTGCCAGAGGTCGTACATGATTTCAACTGGCAATCACTGTATGTTAATGATGTTGCGTATCATTTCAACGTGTGCCATACACTTTTGCACTACTTATGCAACGCACAGTCGACATTAAACTGCATAACGTAGTCCAGTCATAACCCGGTCAACCCCTTCTCCAAGAAGCGAAAACGGAGTTTGACTGGGATATGAAATGAAACCTTAAAAAACTTCGACTTAAAAAACTTGGATAATAGGTAATCTTAGACAAGTTATCGCATTGTTTTTAGTAAAAAATGTTTTGAAACGTGTTTTATTGTTAAAATATCGTTTATAAAATCCTGTTAATATAATAATTATTATTATATATTATGGCATAAGGTGCCAGTGTGTTGCTTTGTATACTCATTGGAAAAATGATGTAGACGTCATTACTCTTATATGTACTCTTCGATACATGTATATGTCTTAATATATAAAACAAATAATGCGTTTAAATTCAAACACTTCATAAGTATAGACATGATAGTGACAAACTATTAATATAAGTAATTTTAGTGAATTTGTTACGAAACATACAACTGCTAGAAAAAATCCTACCTGTGTACATTGCATAATTAAGGGACGTTCTGGCGATCTGTTAATGGCGGGAGTGCTTACGCTGCTATCCAACATATTTAATATCAATCCACACTGTCATATATCCCAATAGTTTAGCTATAGCATATTACATAATCGTCTCAAACAACTGCATTGCCGTAAAAGCAAATAATGTAAAGTTTTTACAGACTAAAACAATTCATGGACAAATGGCATATGTATTAAACAAACCCAACGTGACATATTAGCAATTATCCATATTATATTATCTTAACATGTACGACGTTTGTGTTGATTATTTGATGCTAAATGTAACAGTAAACATATATATGATTCACGTCATCTATTGATATGAAATATATATATCGTGTATTTGTGATGAAGGCGTATTATATTGTACTGGTTATACGTAAATATAGATATAAAAAACGAACAAGAAAAAGACGACTGTCAAACACACACACAGAAACAAAGAACAAATTCAAAGATGAATAAATGGCCAAATAAGACATCACAAACACAAAAGGGTTGATACATTGGCAAAAAATGGTCACTGGGGTTCTAGGATGCACCAAACCTCACACTGACCCTACTGTCAACACAATACAACGGGACAGTGTAAATAAAGAAATCCCTGCCTTGAACAATTCTCTAACCGACAAGGCAGCATAATAGGCAATATGAGTAAAATGCAAAAATGCTCGCATATATATTATACAAACAAACAATAGCCTAGAAAGCCACAAAGAAGGTATTTATTGACTTGGCAGAAGCAAGAGCAACAAGAGAATAAACCATTGAGGGCACGACAAGACAAGACTGCAGACAAACATCAAACGTCACCGTCCTTTTGGGATTTAGGCAGACGCCATCATAGGGTACACAGCCTGTCCGGTCATCGCACAATTAAAGCGGAAAGCATAGTGACGAATGTAAATGGCTCCACCACCAAGCATGCCGTGCGTTGAAAAATGATATGGTCTTAACATCTTTTTATAAACCTTTTAACAAGTTTAACAAAGATAGTAAGAAAGCGATCATGACCAAGAATATTACGCAATTTGTAATTCACGTCAACATAGAAAGAAATATGTAAAGATCGGACTGGAAAAGTAGCATTCAAGGAGGACAGTCAACCACAAAACACAGAAACAAACACGCAAACAAACAAACAAGAAAGCAAAAGTAATAATAAATGTAAACGACATCACAACACAAAAGGGTTGACAATGGGGCTACCGTCTTGGAATGGTCAGTGGCAAAGTAGGCCACTGGGGGTTTAAACCGGTTCGAAATCAGGTTGTGATAGTCCTTGTCGCAGAATAGTTGTACTAATGTGTTCTCTACAAAATCTATTATCAACTGTAATACTCCATCACTAAATCTTAAAAGACACACACACACACACACACACACACATACACACACACGTACTTAAATGGCTACTATATATCTGTAGGTCATTATTTAATTTAATTCGGTTGTGTTTTTCTAATTAAAGTACTCAGTCTGCCTGTAATGATCCACTTTCGGGAAAACCAAGTTTATTAATATTAATTCCATTAAGCTATCGAAAAGCTTATATTATCAAGATTTTATAATGGATATTTCGGAAAAAAACAACATGTTTAAAACAATTTTACTGAATAAATGCGTCAACCTGATTAAAATTGCCTAGGTCTATTATATGTTTCAATTTTACAATAAGCAAAATCGTTAAAAACAAGTATGATAATGAACCTTTGGAAATGGCCGAGCACGACACATACGAAATGTTTGATTGAGACTTTTCATGAGTTGTAGTGTAATATGTTTTCTTAATATAAATAGTTGATGCTATAGAAAATGGTAATCTTTGATGTTATTTGTTGTTATTTAATCAACGACGTCGTCCAAGACGCCGACGTCAACGTCAAAATTAATGGCGAGTACAATCTTTAATTTTCAAATTGATCAAATCATTTTTAATTAAGATATAAACATGAAATAAAGAGATTTTTAAAGAGAAAATCACAGAGATTAATAAACATAAAAAAACATAAAATGTCAAAATATTGTCTAAAAGGTCATTTTCGCGTGTTTCGGCTCAAATATATAGAAATGTGTCATATTTCTGCAAAATTAATTCAGATGTGTGGAACTAATGACTGTTATCATAAACCTTTTCTAAATTCATTATATGATAAGACTCATATTTCGTTATTTGCATGTCTAAAATGAGAAAATGTTATATAATGAAAATGTAATTCTATATGGGGGCATACCATTGGTCACATCATTATTGTGTATGTACTTATTAATATGTATCGACTGAGTATGAACGGACAGGGTATCTAATTTATTGTGCTGATTACTTCAATAACTATGTAAATAATTTAAA
Source organism: Cyrtodaria siliqua (assembly GCA_037043455.1). NCBI lineage: Eukaryota > Metazoa > Mollusca > Bivalvia > Adapedonta > Hiatellidae > Cyrtodaria > Cyrtodaria siliqua. The sequence continues at coordinate 23,638 of JAWPHD010021221.1, read as the reverse complement.
ATCTTAGTTACTTATACCTAGTGTAGATTGATCTGAACACAAGTGTTTTCCATATATTATATGTTGAAACTTCGTCTATCACAATGATCTGTTGTTAGTTCGATTAAATGCTATGATAGTATTTCTGTTTTGGTGTTCATTCTCAGCAGGCATTTTCATCAGTACAACGTTGATACAACGTTATAATATATCGTTGTTCTGACATACAATTCACAGACAACAAGTAAGTATTTTAGACGCCTTTTTTCGACGACAAAAGGACTCCAAAACCAAGACCCAAAGTTGTATTGATGTTGGATCAACAGTGAACATGAACACTTCCATTGTTTGACGTTGTACAGACGTAAAAAGTCCAAAGTTTTATTGACGTTGGATTACCAGTCAGGATGAACGTTTTTTATACGTCATTCGTCAAAACACACCTTTGTATTGACATCTGATGTTGTATTTTATTTTACTTGTGATTTTATTCTTCCTTATTTTATGTTTTAGACATATTGTCCAGCTTTTAAGGTTGGACAGTTTTATCCACGTTTCAGTTGTCTGACAAGGTGCAGAGTGAAAAACGTAGCAAACATTTTCTACTACACAAATATCAATGTTAATGATGGTTAACATAACAAGAAAGCGATAGTTAATTTGTATATTTTTTTTATAAATTTCCAACTTTTTTATTATTTTTATTTCGTGCGTTTATATAGCTATTAGTCGATATATTTATACATATGTGATAAAATAGTTAAATGCACACATAAAACAATAACAATTAAAGTCAAAAACCAGAAAAAAAAGTAGTCTAAGATGTGTTTTATAAATTTATAATTACGTCCCTTTAATGTGTCCGTGATGAGTTGTAACCCGACGTTGCATCGACGTCATAACAACGATGGAATTAGGTCGTTTGTACGCATGCATTATAACTGCAGTACAGTAAGAAATATTAAATTGTTACTAGTTCGTTTAAATATTGTTTATTTAAATTTAAATTATAAGACAATCCAAGTCATATGACGCCACCCAGCAGCCATTTGACGTCAGTACAACGTTGGCATAACTTTATAACCTGTCATTGTAGTGGCATTGATTCACATACAAAATGAAAGATTATCAAACGAAGACTTAGCGTTGTATTGACGTCAAATGTTGACGTCTAACGGACACGAAATCCCCAACGTTTTGCTTGACGTCAATTAAAACAGCGTCGGTATAACATCATAAACTTAAGTTGTATATAAGTTATAAAAGTCAAAATGAACGTTTTTAGACGACATATTACAACGTCAAACATACGTTTAAAGTCCGACGTTGTATTAACATCAAAAGTTGACGTCCAACTGACGACAAAATCATACGATATATCTGACGACACGTTCACGTTATTTGACTGCAGTACACTGTTGGTGGAACGTCATCAACCAAGGTAGTACTGACGTTTGATTAACAGTCAAAATTAAAGTTTTTAGACGTCATATTCAGACGTCAAAGTCCGTCGTTGTATTGACGTTGGTTTTAAGTCAATGCACGTAGGTCCGGTAGGTTGACAATGCACCTCAAACAGAGGGGAAATTAAATAAACATTGCAAACTCAATACAAAAATGGTGAATACAGAGTTACCGTCTAGAAACTGTCGGTAGGCAATATGGCCTACTGGTTAGCTAAACTCTAGTGTATGTGTACACATCCTCGCGATTATCCTGCCGAATTGACAAGACAATTCAAATACAAGTACATCCCATCAAAAAGCAATCTCTAACAATAGAGTCCACATACAGAGAAATTATTAGCAAACGATACACTTAAATGTTGATGTAAATATAAGTGTAACACAAATTATAGGAAACACATCAGAATGTATCAAAAACTGTTCTGACTAATCACAGCATTTGCAGCCAAAGAGAAAACCAATCCTAAGGACACAGAATCATGAAAAGTCATCCGTTTCAATTAAATGTGCACATTCACAAATGTGCGATACATTTTTCTTTTGGTTTAATTTAATTATAGTTTGCGAAGCAAATGTTCTGGCAAACTTATCGAAGTTTTCATGGTTAACTAATAAATACGTACTCAATAAAAAAAAAAAAAAAAAAAAAAAATAATAATATCCTTGCAACTTCTCTTGGCAATATAACGTCATACACAACTTTTTCCCGAACAATTATTGTATTGGAACGAACGCTAGGCTTCATTTAGTGCATTTGGGAATTTAACATTAATCTGAAATACATTATGATGAGGTATGATTAAGAATAATATCTATTATTCATTCTTTAATTACATTTACGTAACAAGATGGTAATGCCATTATCTTTTGATGGATCGGCACGGTTAATGTAATTGCTATCGCAAAGCCGCCACATAGATTATCTATATAAATTATTAAATTGCTATGTCCTGTTGGTTTACCGTTATCATATGGCAATGTTTATGGTTTTCCTAAACGTAAACAGTAAATATTAGTTTATAGTAGTTTCTATATGTCAATTATTTCATAATTTCCAATAACTTTCCGATTAGCCGTGCTTCCTAGAGCACATACACAATAACGCTATACATGGCGCGGATGGTTTGTCGGACGGCATTGCAACTAGAATTTGTAATTGTATTTCAAAAGCATGAACTCCCCGATTAGTCGTGCGGCCTAGAGCGCAGACACAATAACGATATTTGTTATACACTTTATTTGCTATTCGATACTATATAATATTTTCGTCAGGTAGGTAACTACCGTTTATAGACATATTGTTGGTAACCCTATGGGTACAATCTGTGCATCCCCTGCCGCAGATTTGTTATCGTATTGCTAAGAAATAGATTTAATGTTGAGTGTTTCATCCGATATTCAAGCAGATGTAATTGAAGCCAATAATGACACTTCTCGGTATTTGGAAGACATATTAAATACTGACAATCCTTTCTTTTCTTCTATGTTACATAATATCTATCCTAAAGAACTTCAGCTCAGCAAAGCTAACATTGCTGATTATATCGATTATTTTCTTGATTTACATCTCTCTATTGAAAATGGCGAAATAATTAGTAAACTATTTTGACAAGAGAGATGGTTTTAAATTTGATATTGTTAATTATCCCCATTTAGATAGGGATGTTTCACGAGCTACTTTTTATGTGGTCTACGTTTCTCAACCTATTTGTTTCTCTAGAGCATGTAGTCGTGTCGAGGACTAAAATATATGTGATATATGTATAACTAACAAAGCTACTCCAGTAAACACCGGGTACAATTATATTATCGTAACCCTGATCTACTTTCAAATTTTAAAAGTAATTTTTATTCTAGGAAAAGGACTATCTGATCTACTTTTAAAATATAAAATTATTGTTTATCCAGGGAAAAGGACTATCTCAACCTGACTGCTATGATGATGCGATTTACAAACTTCTTATGATCCTTGGTCATAATCTCTTTCATACAATTTTTATTAAACTGTTTTGTTATAAAGTTTATCAACATAGGTTATGACCCTAATTTGCACTGAATGTTTAGCGTTGGGCCAATTTACACTTCGCCACTATGCTTTCCTCGTTTATTGCGCGATGACAGGACATATGGTGGTACCTATGATGACGTCTACCTAAATCCTTTAGGACGGTAGCGTTTGATATTTGGCTTTACTCTTGTCTTGTCGTACCCTTAACGGTATATTCGCGTTTTGCTCTGGCCTCTGCCAAGTCATTGCGTACTTACTTTGTAATTTTCTAGTCTTTTTTATATTATATATGTAACAAAGAAAGATTAAGAACTGTCTGGTATCGTCTTCATCCCATTCTCACGATGGATGTGTCAGACGTTTCTATTATCTTATGACTGCAAAATAAGCAAGACGGATACTTCTAGTGTAATACAACTCCAAATACCCGGAATACCTTTAATTCAGCATCATACATTCAATACTTCCAATATATCATCCGATAGTATTAAAACATTCATTCCATATGCATTATTTAATATACTGACATTCATATTGAGTCATTATATTATTTATAGGCAAATATCTTATACCTAAATCATTTAACGCTGATATTATTTATAACTTAAATTCTAACACGACCTCCGCAGTCTTTCATATACACAAAGAAGAGAGACAGCTGTATGTTATTCTACGATAAAATACAGCTGTTCCATTAATACCCCGCGTATATTTCATCCGTTGGAAGCGCACGTTACATGACGTCACTTGGTAAATATACGTCACGAAGACAAACTTAATAGTAATTGTAATGAAATGTTAATTACAACAAACTTGCCATGCTCCCAAACCATGCACACGCCCGATATAAACCCATCACATGCATCAGTACACATATAACTTTAATAAGCATCTTGAACAAGCTGAGAACATTTGACGTCATACAGCGCAAGGTATATGACGTAAGCAATGACTTAATAGTTTGTCACGTGACTACTAGGGTATTGAAACGCAGAACTTTGCATACGGGGGCGCCCAATGGAACACCCTGTAAACATAGCAGCCTGATTACCATGACCTCCGAGATAATATATAGTGCCTCAACAATAGCGTAAACAATGGGGTTATTGTTGTGTTAGAATCGAAATAATAAATCCGAACCTGTATTTTATCTGTGAATAAAATACAGTTAGTCGTTCGAATGCGAATAATTTCATTCACTCGTGCTAACGCACTCGTGATTTAATTACTACGCATCCGAACTCCTAGCTGTATTTTATTCACCGATAAAACACAGGTACATATTTATTATTTTCTTAAATATTGTCAGATGTATTTTCTAAATATTAAAGAATAGCAAATCACACACATTCATTTCACTTACCTGCAAAATAAGCAAGACGGATACTTCTAGTATAATACAACCCGGAATACAATTTAGTATAGCTCCCAGTATCGCTTGTCATATTTGTATGGTAATTATCAATATTTAATTTGCAAATATTCTGCCCAAAGGTGCATAAGATGACTGCCGATAATGACTTGTATTTCTGTCCATGTTAATGTAAGGTAAACACACATTTGTTATCGTCCTGACATCTGTTTGGTTATATTGGCTGGTCCAAACATGAATAATACACTTGACGACCTGTACGATTAAGCAGTTATAAATTGTACCGTCTGACCTAGTTATTGCAATATTATACATTCATACTCTCATGCACTATTTTAGAATTTAATTTTATAAAATTAATAATCGCTTCTTAATGTTACATATACGTGATCATTTGTTTTACTTTGATATTAATGCCTGTTAATGCTGACTTGTTTGTTAGAGAATTTAACCAGGTGGAGATATCTGTATTTATACCGTCCCGTTTATTGGGATGTCAAAAGGGTAAGAGTGAGGTTTGGTGCACCCTTGAACCTGGTTTGAAGCGCCAGCGGCCACTTTTTTTGCCACTGACCGCTCCAAAGCGGTAGCCCTATTGTCAACACCTTTGTGTTTGTGATGTCTTATTTTGCCTTTTATTCACCTTGAATGCTACTTTTCCTCTTCGAATTTTATATCTACCTTTATCATTTACAAGCGTAATATCAAGGTTAACGTTTGTTAACGGCTAAGGAAAGTTCTCGTTGTACCAGCGTAATACATCGGTCAACGTTTGTTTTCGGCTAAGGGGCCTTCTCGTTGTACCAGCGTAATACTGCCGTACAATTGCTGGAAGTCTGTCTTCTTTGCTATAGTAAACAAAACAGACACGTCTTGTCTACCAGCGGAATAAATATTCACAATTAGTTTTACCGCTGGTGGACTTTTTGCAATTTAAATGTGAGGATCAGGTTTCTCGTCATTCTGTAATTTAATATTACGTTTTCTTCCTGTTCATATGCCATAAAACTATCTGAAGGGCGATTTTATATTCGAAGCTATACCTTTAAGTAGTAAATGTCGGTTCAACTGGTTAAATTAAATTGTCCTGTCTGCGTCATTACTACATATTTTATCCAGTTTCTCGTAAATTAGATGTATATACCCATGTGGTGTTTGGATAACAAAGAGAACACCAATTCTACCACTTCCATTTCAGATATCCATCTTAGTTGAAATATCTCTCAATCACCTCGAAATATTCGGTGTCTGGATTTCTATACCTATTAGGGTATGCATTGCTCTTTTATTGGTATGGGTTTTATACTCTTATTGTCAATTAATCAATATTAAATATAATTATTTGATATCGTTAGCTTCAAAATCGTCTAAGAACATGGGTCGTTATGAAATAAGTATTTACCCTGACTATTAATACAAAACCGACTATAACTTGACATTGGCAGCCTCCAGTACAAGAGTACATCCATCACACATAATGGTATTATTACATATGGTCCACCCACTTAGTATTGATGTAATACCAATATGTATAATAATTCCATCTATCTACTTCGTGCTATACTTAAAAATTGCAATATCGATTCTAAGGTAAATACTGAACGAATTTTTGGCATCTAAATGTTAATATAATGCAACTTACTGCGCTTCCTGTATCCAGTTATTAGTCATAGTGTTCGTTCTTTAGGATCCCTGATATACTTAATGTGCAGAGTATTGCATAATTACCAAGGCTGTATGCATTCATACACTATAAATCATCCATTTCGATACTCTTTAACAACATGTTATACACACATTATAAAATTAGATATAAAGTTCGAACATGTAAGGTAGCATTTAAGGACCCCAATCAAGCAGAAACACATATCGAATAATAGGCAACGCTTGTGGGATAAACTGCGTTCTTTGAATACTGCATTTTCTGTTCTATTTTTGTTTCTAATTTTTAGAATAAAAATAATGTAATCCTGAAACACCGGTTTTAGAGCACTTTACTCTATTTGGTTAAACCAATCAAACAGATCATGTATCACCTTTAAAGTCATTAACTAAAGCCGATACCAACTGCAATGACTTCATTAGCACTCAATAGAAAAATACCGTTGCGAGCATTTGCTTTTTTGGAAGCAAACTGACACTGTTTTTGTCAGATAACATTAATTAAACGAGGAAGTGTGTCAACTGTAACGCAATCACTAAACACAAGTTAGACTATATTTCTTCCGATTGTGTTGAGATTTGAATTGATACGGAATTAGCGGAAGTGGCACAGGCAAATGTTTTACAAACATTAAACGGAACACGTTGATCGCTAATGTTTGTTTCATAGTGCTTTTGTATTCAGTTTCACAAATTAAATTCATATTTTTTGAAAACTAAAGAACATTCATACATATTGATTGCCTGATGATTTAGGAGGTATAACCCTGGTCTATATTGCTAAATGCGCGCAATTAATTGTACACACATCAAAACATGACTAGCACGCACATTTGGACTTGAAACACATTTGCTATAGTGTGCGTAAGGACCGATTATTGCCCCGATTATTGCCTGAGGGACGGTCTGATGTACTATTACTTTTGCGTATCTTTTGGAATTTCAATAGGGCATCTGTGAGACTGGTGAATCCTAAAACCCAGTTTAATGTTCAATGACTCTTTTTCTTCATCGAATAAATGAACGAATGGTGTTTTGCGGCACGTCAACACATAAATAGGTCATATTGTGGGCAAAAGCCGACGAAAGATGAAGAAATTAAGTAGTAATTAAAAATTAATGTAAATATATAAAGATAAAACTATTAAAAAATAAGGGATGATATAGTAGTAATATAAACTATATATGTAAATTAACAAATGCCCGTCAACGGGTATATAAACAAGTAAATATATATAAGAACACATTATAATGATTTATATAGTCTGATTTCTTTTAGGAAATCTAAAACAAGACTAAAGTCTGTAATATCAAATAACTCTTTCATAGTATTAACATTGTAGTACTTTTGAAGCATAGGATCAATGTCTACACATTCCAACAAGATGTGTTTAACCGTTAACGGTGCAAAGCAAGGTATACATGCTGGTAATTGCTCAGCTTGTAATAAATATGAATGAGTATAACGTGTATGCCCTATCCTGCACCGGGCTAGGACAAATTATTCTCGACGAATGGGTCTACTAGAAGAACGCCATTCTCCAAGTAACAGCTTAATTGGATGGAGTTTATTGTTAACTGACAAATCCCAAGCGGCGTGCCAAGAGTTACGAGTACATGTGTTACTACAACTTTTAAAATCAGTATTAGGCAATGTAGCATTATATATATGTAAACCTAATGCTGCTTTAGCAGCACTATCAGCCCTATCATTACCACGTATTCCTACATGGCTTGGAAGCCAGCAGAAAATAATAACATTAGCAACTATAAGAGAATTGTACTTTTCTAAAAGCTGAAGCACAACTGGGTTATCATGATTCATATTACCCAGTGCTTGAAAGATGAAAGGGAATCTGAAAATATTAAAAAATGGTCTTCATCGAACGTCAACTCGTGTTTTAGCATATTTAATAATAATGATGTTTACACATATTCTGTATATTATTAAATTTCTCAATATATTGCGGTGTGTGTTTTGGATATCAATGTTCTGTGAATTCAGACATGTCTGTCTGACAAGTGCATATAGGTAAACTTTTTTTTTTAAGGTTAAGTTATTTACTAATCTACTTATTTTACCAAGGTTAGTGATTTAAAATGAAGCCGAGCAAACGCGTTATACTCTAAACAGATTAATTAACACAATCATTCGATAAAACTAATCAAATGCACATACAATTAAGTTATTCCACTGAGAAAAAATCGGTATTTCATCACATAAACCGCATCTATCAGTTATTTCAACACGACAGAAAGCCTTGGCTAAACATATCTAATATATAATTGAAAACGATGCTGAATCGAATCTCAGAATGTTTTTAAATGCTTTGTAAATGATTAAATGCTTATCTTGTTCGATGTTCGACAGCTTGTGGACCCTGTGATGACGTCTGCCTAAATCCTGAAAAAAGTGTTAACGTTTACTTCTTGTCTTCAATGTTTGGCTCCTAAAGATGTATTCTCCTGTTGTTCTGTTTTTGTCAATGAGAGATAGCAGTGGCCTATAAATAACGCCCGTCTAACCCTATCCGCACGCTCTACTGTTGTCAACCTGGTCCTCATATTTGATCCCGTTTGTGTTTATCGTTGTATTGCAATTAGATGGTGGGCTTTTTAAATAGTATTTCTTGCATAAATAAGTATCATTTCAAACAGTATGACTTTAAACAATGACATGAAGGTGTATATTTCTTGATACGTATTTACAGCTATTACTCTATTTTTTCTAAATGGAACAACAGTTTGCAATGGTTTATAATTGCGTATTGAAAGGCATACACTATAGCGAAACAAAAACAATAACCGAGGTGAACCAAATGGCTGGATGTGGTTGTTTGGGAAGAGTAATGGGGGGAGACACATCACTGCTATTCCTCATTTATTGCGTTCTTTCTAGGATGGCGTTGTTTCTATTTGTATGTAAACACGGTACTAAGTGTATCTGTTTGAAATACTGTAGATCCGGTATTATTCGCGAGGGTTTTATATTAGCTAATAGCGGTAATTGTTCAAATGCGTGTTTTTAATGAACAACGTTATGGAATTCAGATACAAGTACATCCCATCTAAAGCAATCTCTAACAACAGAGTTCACATCGAGAGAAATTATTAACAAAAGATACACCTAAATGTTGCTGTAAATATTAATGTGAAACACATTATTAGAAACACATCAGAATATATCAAAATCTGTACTGAATAATCACCGCATTTTCAGCCAAAGAGAAAACCAATCCTACGGGCACAAAATCATCAAAAAGTCATCCGTTTCAATTAAATGTGAACATTCACTAAATTGCGATATATTTTTCTTTTGGTTTAATTATAAATTAAAGCAAATTTTCTGGCAAACTCAGCGGCGTTTTCATCGTTAACTAATAAATATGTACTCAATCAAAAAATAGATAAAAAATAAATAATAATAATAATAATATCCTGGCAACTTCTCTTCGCAGTATAATGTCATACACCTTTGTATTTATTATATGATCACATACTCGCCATTTCGGCACGTTTTTATACACAACTAGTTCCCGAACACGTATTATATTGGAACGAACGTTAGGCTTCATTTAGTGCATTTGGGAACTTAACATTAATCTGAAATACATTATGATGAGAAATGATTTGGAATACTATCTATTATTCATTCTTTAATTGCATTCACGTTGCAAGATGGTAATACCATTATCTTTTGATGGATCGGCACGGTTAATGTAACTGCTACCGCAAAGCTGCCACATAATGTAACTATAGGAATTAGTAAATTGCTATGTTCTGTTGGTTTACAGATATCATATGGCAATGTTCATCGTTTTCCAAAACGTAAACAGTAAATATTAGTTCATAGTAGTTTCTAATGTCAATTAATTCATCATTTCCAATAACTTCCCGATTAACCGTGCGGCCCAGAGCGCAGACACAATAACACTATACATGACGAGGCTGGTTTGTCGGACGTCATTGCACTAGCTTTTATAATTGTATTTCCATTATTAAATATTCCTCGTGAATTTTAAGACATCACCGACACTGCCGATGAATATACTGATACGGATGAAGAGTCAATATCCGTTGTAAATATTTACACTGCGTAGTGTATTTTTTTCTCAATTCTCGGAATAAAATAATGAATTAGAAATACCAATAAACAAAATTAACTAAAAATTCCAACAGCATAACCCCATGCCCCACCCATCCCAAACATCAGAGGTTTTGTTGGATTTAAACCAGAGGCCCAAGAAAACAATAAACAACAGATGTGTACAGGTAAAACAACAGGACAGCAGTTAAGCCTAAATAACATAATATTTCGGGATTTTTAATTTCATAATAAATGTATTTGTTTGTTTTGTTTGATTGTTTGGTGTTTTACGTAATTATCAACTCATTTGAGGTTATATACGACGGTCGATTGTTTGTGGTGGTGGCAGATCGCCCACTTTTCCTGGGTAGAACCAGAACTTTATACTTCCGCCATCCTTAAGAATCGACAATGAGCGAAGCGGTGAGAGGCGAAGGTTTACAACGCAACGTCCTTAACCATTCGGCCACAGAGACGCTTCCATAATAAATATAATACTCGATAGCCCTATTGACAATGTTTGGTGACGTCATAATTATGCCTTATTCCTTTTTTTAAATTGCCAAAGTGTCGTTTTGCGGGATTTTGGGTTTAATGTGTTCAGCGAAATCTGAATTTTGTATTCGACTTCTATACTTATTTCTGTTAATTAATCTAGAGCTTTAATATTCGTAATATTTGTATAACTAAAAAGCTACTCCAGGAGGGCTATCATTACCAACAACATCGGAAAACCTTTGCAAAGTTTTATTATCGTAACACGGATAAACTTTTACAATATGAAAGTTATTTAAAAACTCTTCTGAGATAAGGACTAGCACGACTTGACTTCTATGTTGATGCGATTTACAAACTGTGTAAGATAATCGGTCATAATCACTTTCATACAATCTTTATTAAATTTGTTAAAAAGTTTATCAAAAGAGGTTATGACCCTATCATTTTGCAAAGTACTGCATGTTTAGTGGTTGGCCCATTTACAGTTTGCCACTATGCTTTTCTCATTGATTGAGCGATGAACAGACAGTTTGTGGACCCTATGATGACATCTACCTAAATCCTTACAGGACGGTAGCGTTTGATGTTTGTCTTAAATCCTGTCTTGTTGTACCATTAACGGTTTGTTATCTTGTTGCGCTGGCTTGAGTACTTACTTTGTGGCTTTCTATGCTGTTTTTATTATTATATATACATGATCATTTATGTGTTTTATTTATATTGCCTTGTTTGATAGAGATTATAATCTGGCGGGAATATCGTTTTATACAATGTCCCGTTTATTGTTTATTGGGATGACAATAGGGTAAGCGTGAGGTTTGGTGCGCCCTAGAATCTGGTTTAAACCTCCCCCCACCCCCAACCCCCCAGCGGCCTTTTTTGCCACTGACCGTTCCAAGGCGGTAGACCTATTGTCAACCCTTGTGAGGTTGTTATGTCTTGTCTTGCCTTTTATTCATCTTTATATATAGTTGTTCTTTGTTTCTTTGTGTGTTTGTGGTTCACTGTCGTCCTTGAATGCTACTTTTCCTTATCGATTGTTATATCTACGTTTGATATCGTTAAAACGTTTGTAAATATCTTAATACGAGTTCTACACAATTTTAAATGAGTGTTGCGTGTCATCCATTACGACTAAATGAATTGAATAAGCAATCAATTTCGATAAATAGATTTTGATGTTTGTAGACGTTTATAGACGGGAACAAATCTTATTGTCTGGGTAACGATTCTGGGGAATAATCGGTAATTTCAATAATAACATGTTATACGTTAATTTGTCATTGTTTACGATATCAAACTATGGTGGTTTGACTCTAAGTAAAGTTTAATCAAGTGTAATAGTTGCTTGTCCTAATATAAGTGTTCACTTTACTAGGTATTTGATCTGGCAGAGTATTCAGACGAGGCAAATATTTATTGTATTAATTTAAACATTGGAAAATCGTCCTAAGAAAGAGCGTTCAGCAACGTTTCCAGCTGTAAAATAATACATCACTTTTGACATTGATTTCAACGATGCTAGAGAAACTGCTTCTAGCAAAATATAAAATATGTCAGTTACAATCGACAAGTATATTCTGATATATATATCTATACAAATGGTGGACATTCTTCGTCAATGGCTGTCCTAATAGATACATGTTATTGTGTAAATACAAAAACTTTACTCTCGGTGTAACGACCGATTACCATGTAGATTGATTAAATCAACATAACTACAGCATTCCCTTGGATAGAAATCAGATGAGTTATATTTGCTATTTTCGTAAACTGCTTCAGAATAATTATATTGAATATTTGAATATCCGACAGAGTTGCATGTCCAACGGTGGCATTGTAAAAAATGAATTGTTAGACATCGTAATAATTCAATATGTAAACATTAGCGAATTATTATATAAACGTGTATTTATCTAGATCTATACGCATTGACATATTAACTTATTTCATCGTTTTAAAGTCTCGGTCATTCTAAGTATTCAAGAGTTATTTTGATTTCCTTTCACAATGTTGATATATTTTCAAACCTTGTATTGTTTATAGATTGAACGCTTCTTTTCTTGATTTAAATCTCTCGATTGAAAATGGTGAAATAATTAGCAAAATCTATGACAGGAGAGATGAATTTAATTTTGATATTGTTAATTAACCCCATTTAGATGGGGATGTTCCCCGAGCAACTTCTTATGGGGTGTATGTGTCTCAACGTATTCGTTTTTCAAGAGCTTGTACTCGAGTTGAGGACTTTAATATTCGTTATCTTTGTACAACTAATAAGCTACTCAATCAGGGTTACCGTTACCATAAACTTCGTAAAACATTTGCAAAATTGTATTATCTTAACCCTGATCTTCTTTCCAAATATAAAAGTAATTTAAGGACTCTTCTGCGACAAGGACTATCACAAATTGACTTCTATGGTGATGTGATTTATTAACTTCGTAAGATTCTTGGTCATGATCACTTTCATACTATCTTTGTTAAACTTGTTAAAAAGTTTATCAACAGCGGTTATGACCCTATCATTTTGAAACGTACTGCATGCTTGGTGGTGGACCCTTTACAGTTCGCCACTATGCTTCCCTCTTTAATTGTACGATGACTGGACAGGCTGTGGACCCTATGATGACGCCCATTGGGATGGTGGCGTTTGATGTTTGTGTATGATATTTCTTGTCGTGCAATTAATGGTTTATTCTCTTGTTGCTTTGGCTTCTGCCAAGTCACTCAGTACCTTCATTGTGGCTTTTTAGGCTATTTATTTTTTGTATTATATTTACACAAGCATATTTGTGTTTTACTTATATTGCCTATTGATGCTGCCTCGTTGGTTAGAGATTAGATCATGACGGGGATTTCTTTTTTTACACTTTCCTGTTTTAATGGGATGACAGTAGGGTAAGTTTGAGGTTTGGTGCACCCTATAACCGGTTAAAACCCCCAGTGGCCTACTTTGCCACTGACCGTTCCAAGGCGGTAGCCCTATTGTCAACCTTTTGTGTTTGTGATGTCGTTTGCTTTTATTATTACTTTTGCCTTCTTGTTTGTCTGTTTGCGTGTTTGTTTCTGTGTGTTGTGGTTGACTGTCCTCCTTGAATGCTAATTTGCCTGTCCGATCTTTTTATATTTCTTGAAACAGCAGTGCTTTTCCTATTTAAATATATTATGCTGAAAAGCTGTTAATTATATTGTATTTCGATCAGTTGTCTGCACCATTACATTGCTAAGGTAATTGACTAATATTTTCTTTGTTAATATTCATATATCAAAGCACTTTATCCTACCTCATCTCATGTAAAGAGCCATTTTCATACTTTAGTGTTCGTTTTGGTAAGTTCAGAATTTATACATGGACTGCCAAACAAACGAGGGCGCCATTGTTACATGCAACTAGGAAGGTTTTGTTATTCTTTTGCACACTGTCCCGATAAGTCATAAAATTACACTAATGTAGGATTGAGGATGTGTTCACCCTAGAACGTGGCTTAAACACCAGTCGGCCTTGTTGCCACCGACCGTTCGACGGCGGCAGCCATATTGTCAAACCATTTATGTTTGCGATGTCACATACCTTCCCTCTTACCTTATGTTCGAGTGTCTGTGGTCCTTAAATACTACAAGTCATGTTGGAATATTATTTCTACTATAATCGCTAAAAGTACATATTGTCACTTTGTCAGATTAATACACCCTCATGACATGCTGTCGACATACTACCAGTACTTCGTCAATTCTGCAGACTAACGAGTATACACGGTATCGACATATTAACGTATGAGAATAAAATAATGTTTAAGTGCATGACAATGCATGCTATTAACCCTATTGAACTTAGTACTCTGGTAACATGTATCAGATTACACTAATGTAGGATTACAAATCTTTGAAATTAATTTCATTTCATGAAATAGTAAAAGTTAATCAAACATGAATGTGTATATGTTCATGTATTATTCACGTTAATATAATTGTTTTGTATGTGCCAAAGCCTATTCAAGCCGTTTGTTTATTCTGAGGTATGTAAATACCCACATGGACTGCATCTCTTACAAATGGTTCATGACAACGGAAATTAAATGTTCATGCACACCGGATTAGGCTTTAGTAAGCCAAAACCAAATATCGATTCATGTTGTTAACTATTTGAAAATGTAAATAAATACTGAACAGGAAGATGGAACATTGTGAATAATATTTTTAACAATTAAACCATAACATTCACAACGTTTATTCCATCTGTTAATACTGATGCTTTATGGATTTCATTCCATGTCTGTTCTTCTCAATCTAGTTTCAACGAATGTATACTTATATGCAATGTGTGCCTAAAATGTGTTTGTATTTATACCATGTATGCATGTACACACGTCTCTGAATACACTTACTAAAAACAAAATCAGTAAGTAAAGTGACGCAGACATTATATTATTATTATTATTTATATTATGTAAATATCACATACTCTTGAGGGTTCTAGTGGATATTATCAACCCGAGATAGTAATGTCGACCTCAAGAGGATATCCACTTGCACCCTCAAGAGGATGTAATATTTATTTTATTATACCGAGCAAATACTCCTTATATACTATTATTCTCAATAATGAAGAACAAATTGTTGTTGTTGTTGTTGTTGTTGAAAAATCTATTTTTAGAACTGAGCTTTTCAAAAAGCTGGCGGGATGGTATTTTGCGCTATAACTCGCTACATGTATGACGCGTTGAGGGTGATAGCGCGAAATATCAACCCGGCAGGGTATAGGGATTTTACAGCGAGGAATAATAATAAACGTTTCTTCATCGTTTCATTCAAGAAGTTGATCTGGGCACGGTTTTATGAAACAACATACGACAATTTTGATCGTAAGTTAATATCTTAAATTCATTACATTAATTTACAGTTCGCAAATGAACGCGATTTCATTTCATTTTCTTATACATTTAATATTTCTGAACATAATGCACACATAATTGTCTACATTGAATACTTAGGTGCAAACATGTGAACTGTTTTAAAATGTGAGACTTATCGTAAGATGTTTAATAAAACGGGGCCCTGACCTTTAGTTCCTATTTAACATTAGAACTGGATATTAAGTATAGTTTAAGCTAGTTTATGACTCGCGGAAAGGCAATAATATAATTTGGACACAAATGCAACTAAATTGAGTTTCCTGAACTTTACAACGTTGTCTTTATTGAGATGAAATACAAAACTATCAATTCCATGGATGTAAAGTGTGTGGTAAAAGAGAGTATAATGCTTAATAAGGGCGTAGTCCATTCATATTATCTTACTATAATTATATCAACAATAGTGCGCTGAAACAAACACGTTTTAGATGTTGTCTGACATTTAACATGAAGAACAAATATATTGCATCCTATTATGCACGCACGCACTCACGATCGCACGCACGCATGCATCCATCAATCCATCCATCCATCCATCTATCCAACCATCCACACACACACACACACACACACACACACACACACACACACACACACATGCATCCGCACACGTACACGCATATACACTTACATAATTGCATGAAATTTCTTTATATACACTCCCGTTATATTGGGATAACAATAGGGTACATGGAATAGTGAGGATTGGTGTACCATAAAACCTAGTTTAAACCGACAGCGACTGTTTTGCCACAGCCAACCCGTTTGTAGGCTGTGTAAGGTGGAGGGTACGTTTTTTTACAAATAACTATGAGTATTCATGTAAGAGTTGTTTGTATAACATTGATTCTTGTTGATTGTGTACTGTAAATGCTCCAGTTCCGTTGTTTATACCTTCCTTTACTACACGCAATATGTCATATTTTGCATTAAATAAAACAGTTAACGAAATATTTTATCAGAGATTCAGATTGGATGTGCATGTGACTGAGTATAACACTATGCAAAACGTTTTACTGTTATATATTAGAATCATAATATAACTCGTTGCATAGCGTTGACGGGGAAAATGTAATTGAATTGATATATACGCGCTTTCTGCTGAATCCGTCGAGATGATATATTTGTAATATGTCTGCATCATAACCAAAACCAGTGTCTAGGGAAACAGATAACGTCTAGTATGTAATGATATAAAGTCTTTACGACATTGATGAGATGCCATACTTGTGTTCCTTGCGACTAAATATATAATGTTTGACCTTGATTGAATGTTGTAAATCTGTGTAAAAAAATATCAATAGAGAAATTTCGAAATCGCAGAACACGTTAAATACAAAATAACTCTTGTCCCGGGTTGAGCAGAACTCAATATTTAAAAAAGTCAATAGTACATAACCGAGAAAACAATGGGAGAAATAAACAAAATGAAACTCATTTGAAGCAGAGGTTATGAAACATACGCATCACAGGCAACAGTCAAAATACTACATTAAAAAGCAGGCAACACAACCTAAGGGGGATTAAACAGTACGCGGAACATTTAAAAGATGTATTAGTGGAGACACATATTCGAAATTCAAGTAAGAAAACTAAATTATTTGAGAATTTATCACCAATATCTATAAATATCGGGCTCAGCGATCTCCAAAGATCGGAATGAATAACAGTTCTGATTGCAAGCACGTCGAGACGTTTTGCCGCCGCCATAGGCAATATTGTATGCTATGCTAACAAATGTGCTAACATATAAACAACAAGACTATTCCAAAGATACCCTAACTCGGATATGAGTATAAACTCCAGTTTATCAATTATTATTGCTGTTTTTATAACACATTGTAGTGGATAAGGCATTGACCGTCCACCCCGCATGTCGAATCCTCGGCCGCGTCACACAATGCACTCCTTACATATGGTACTAGTAGCCCTTTATCTTGACGTTCAGCATATAAAGTAAGGTGCTAGGTCTGGTCGGACAGAAATTAGTACAATATGACAGGGCGGTGTATTATCGCATGTATATAGGACGTGGTATCCCAAAGTATCAGCACTATAAAGAAATATAAAATGATCGGACAGGGAAAGTACCTTCAAGGAGGACAGTCAACCACAAAACACAGAAGCAAACACGCAAACAGACAAACAAGAAGGCAAAAGTAATAATCAATGCAAACGACATCACAAACACAAAAGGTTGACAATAGGGCTACCGTCTTGGAACGGTCAGTGGCAAAGTAGGCCACTGGGGGTTTAAACCGGTTCTAGGGTGCCACAAACCTCACACTTACCCTACTTCATCCCAATAAAACAGGACAGTGTAAATAAAGAAATCCCGGCCATGATCTAATCTCTAACAAACAAGGCAGCATCAATAGGCGAAATAAGTTATGCTGTGGAGTGCGTGGTCCAGTGGTAGAACGCCGAACTCCTGATCAAGAGGTCGTGGGTTCGATCCTCCGTCGCGGCCACGTTATTTATACTTGAACAAGATAATTAATCCACATTGCTTAGTACTGGTTCTAACCAGGAAGCCATCGAGAGTGATTAATCTAAGTTACAAGAACTTGTTTCGCAATCGATGTAAAATAAATATGTTTAAACAACAAATATGCTCGTGTAAATATAATACAAAAAACAATAGCCTAGAAAGCCACCATGAAGGCACTCATTGACTTGGTAGAAGCGAGAGCAACAAGAGAATAAACCATTAAGGGCACGAAAAGAAAGATCATAGACAAACATCAAACGCCACCGTCCCAATGGGCTTTAGGTAGGCGTCATAATAGGGTCCGGTCATCGTACAATTAAAGAGGAAAGCATAGTGGCTAACTGTTAAAGGGTCCACCACCACGCATGCAGTACGTTGCAAAATTATAGGGTCATAACCTCTTTTGATAAACTTTTTAACAAGTTTAACAAAGATAGTATGAAAGAGATCATGACCAAGAATCTTACGAAGTTTATAAATCACATCACCATAGAAGTCAGGTTGTGATACTTAAATTACTTTTATAATTAGAAAGAAGATCAGGGTTACGATAATACACTTTTGCAAAGGTTTTACGAAGTTTATGGTAACGGTAACCCTGATTGAGTAGCTTTTTAGTTATACAAAGATTACGAATATTAAAATCCTCACCTCGAGTACAGGCTCTTGAAACAACGAATAAGTTAAGATACATACACCTCATAAGAAGTTGCTCGGGGAACATCCCCATCCAAGTGGGGATAATTAACAATGTCAAAATTAAAATTATCTCTCTTGTCATTGATTTTGCTAATTATTGCACCATTTTCAATCGAGAGATCTAAATCAAGTTGAGCAGTGAGCTCCCTGCTGCCAATTGAGACCGTCGTAAATTGACTGAACTTTTTCTAACACATCGGTATACCATATACACATGTATTTTCCGCAAAGATGCTTTCCAATATTAGGATAATTTAAGGTAGCTAGCATATTTCACTACCGCTCATGAACAGTCTTAATCAAACCTAGACTGCAATATTTCGTATGTGTCGTGCTCGGCCGTTTCCAAAGGTCCATTATCGTACTCTTTTTCAATCACTTGTACGACCAAAGGATTAAGTGGTACTGTGACGACAAGCAAAACAAACTGCCTTACTGGATTCCTTAATTACATAAAACGCCGTACAAAGCCCGCTTATGGTAATACTAGTGCATGCACATCTACAAACATCAAATTATGAATACTCTGGGATTAATTTATTTTGGTATATTAAACATTCAAGAGACTTTCAAGTATTTCAGATTTGATACAATTTTCAATAAAAGTCAAGTTTCATCTATAAGTTATTATGACTCTCTACACTATATACAACCTAACCACATCACCTTCTACATCATTCTCTACACTATATACAAGCTAACCACATCACCTTCTACATCACGCTCTACACTATATAAAACCTTACCACATCACCTTCTACATCACTCTCTACACTGTATACAACCTAACCATATCACCTTCTACATCACTCTCTACACTATATACAACCTTACCACATCACCTTCTACATCGTTCTCTACACTATATACAACCTTACCACATCACCTTCTACATCACTCTCTACACTGTATACAACCTAACCACATCACATTCTACATCACTCTCTACACTATATACAACCTAACCACATCACCTTCTACATCACTCTCTACACTATATACAACCTTACCACATCACCTTCTACATCATTCTCTACACTATATACAACCTTACCACATCACCTTCTACATCACTCTCTACACTATATACAACCTTACCACATCACCTTCTACATCATTCTCTACACTATATACAACCAAACCACATCACCTTCTACATCACTCTCTACACTATATACAACCTTACAACATCACCTTCTACATCATTCTCTACACTATATACAACCTTACCACATCACCTTCTACATCATTCTCTACACTATATACAAGCTTACCACATCACCTTCTACATCACTCTCTATACTATATACAACCTAACCACATCACCTTCAACATCATTCTCTACACTATATCCAACCTTACCACATCACCTTCTACATCATTCTCTACACTATATACAACCTTACCACATCACCTTCTACATCACTCTCTACACTATATACATTCTTACCACATCACCTTACCAAAGACTTGTTGCTCTCATTCAAAAAACCTTCGCTAGATAACTACATTTTTGGCGTGTAACAATATTAAAGCGTATTGCTATGAAAGAGTTTTAATGTAGTCTTCCATCCGATACTCAGACGGATGTAATTGAAGCCTTTAATGACACCTTTCGGTATCTGGTTGACAGTTTGAACATTGATGATCCTTTCTTTTCTAAAATTCTAAAACGGTTAATATTATCTATCCTAAAGAACTTCAACTCAAAAGCTACATTCGCTTCTTTTCTTGATTAACATATCTCTAATGAAAATTGCGAAATAATTAGTAAAATCTATCACAAGAGAGATGATTTTAATTTAGTGTAAATTATCCCCATTTAGATGGGGATGTTCTCCTGGCTACTTCTTATTGGGTCTACGTTTCTTAACGTAATCGTTTTTTTCTAGAGCTTATAGTTGTGTTGATGACTACTATTCGTGATATTTGTATAACTAAAAGGCTACTCCAATAGGGCTATCCTTACCATAAACTTCGAAAAACATTTGCAACATTTTAGTATCGTAACCCTGGTCTACTTTTAAAATACAAATAATTTAAAAAATCTTCTTCGACAAGGAATACACAACCCGATTTCATATCTATGATGATGTGATTTACAAAATTCGTAAGATTCTTGGTCATATTCACTTTCATACATTTTGTATGAACTTGTTAAAACGTTTATCAAAATATGTTATTACCCTACCACATCTCATTTTGTAACGCACTGCATATTTAGTGGTTGACCCATTTACAGTTCGCACTATGCTTTCATCTTTGATTGTGTGATGTCCTGACAGATTGTTGACACTTTGATGACATCTACCCAAATCTTTAAAGGACGGTAGCGTTTGATGCTTTGTCTTTGTCTTGTCGTACCCTTAACGAGCTGTTCTCTTGTTGTGCTGGTATCTTCATGACATTGACGAGATACCATGCCTTTGTCGAGTATTTACTTTGTTAATTTCTAGGCTTTTTTATATTATATATAGATGATCATTTATCATGTTTATGTGTTTTACTTATATTCCTATTAATGCTGCTTTGCTTGTTAGAGAGGAGAGTATAACCTGGCGGGGATATCTTTATTTAACTGCCCCGTCTATTGGGATGGCGATATAGGGTAAGAGTGAGGTTCGGTGCACCCTAAAACCAGGTTTAAACCCCTAGCGGCTTTTTGCCACTGAACGTTCCAAGTCGGTAGCCCTATTGTCAACACGTGTATGTGTGTGACGTCATAACTCGCCTTTATTTCACTATCATTACATTATTGGTACCCCAATGGATAAGAGCCCTGTACATTTTACCGGAGATTAGTTGTTTGTATTGCTAAGCAAGATTTCATGTTTAGTCTTTCGGAAGTTACTCAGATGTGCAGAGGTCATCGAATCCATTTAAACACCTGAGGATATCTAGACACTGAACATGGTCAAATGTTTGTTGATACTATGATTAAGACTATGTATACTACACGACAAATCAGCAAAACTTACATTTAGTGTTGCCTCTTGCCTCTAGCAAAATGTTTTTCTTTTTTACATGTCATTGGAGTCGAATAGAGGAAAGCGTTACTACATCAGGGCTACCGTTAACATACACTTCGATAGAACAACGTTTGCAAAATCGTTTCCTCTTAAGCCTGTTCTGCTTTTAAAATATAAAATAATGTAAGACTATCAAAGTTCTATGGTAATGGTGATGTGATATAAAATATCATTGGTCATAATCATTTTCAAACAGTTTAAGTCCACACTCAGTATCTCGAATTACAAGGGACCGGGAGAAAAGTTCGAGTTATCCGAAGTTCGAATTAAACGATTTTGGCAGATTTGTCTTCAATTTTATTACCCCACCCACTAGTTTTACACTATACATATATATTACCGATATTAGCCGACTTTTAATGAAATACATGTTTTCTTCCTACATATATGTGTATGAATATTTTTCTTTACTGTTATAATTTTATTCAGATCGAACAGGAAAATGCAATTACATAAATTACTGATTGTTATTACCACGTTCAAATTTGAGACCTGTATAATACGCAATTTGCACCATGCTACTTTCGTTTTGTCAGTTCGTATATTCGGGCCTAGCATGTTAAAGCCGTATAAGAAAACGTTTTGCTAATTAAATAATTAGCAAAATATTTATGATTTCATATTTTATTAAAAACATAGAACGACACGAATACAAAGACAATATTTTCAAATTAATATAATTCTTATATAATTGTTTTAACCCACGTGATGGCCTTTGTTTTCAATTATCGTAAACAAACTTCCTCGATAACAAGCCTTAATTTACACCATGAAAATCAGAGACAAGAACGTAAATTAAAAAACATGTCAAAATGATTCTCAGCAATTATCACCTTTTGTTTGCTTCACAATTAACTTCAGTGCGACTTGTGCTAGATCAAACTTTCATTCGGCACTTCAATTGAACTTCGAATTAGCGAGTGTAAATTGCTGTATAGATTCCTGTTTGGGACCAAAAATATAGTTCGAATTAGCAAATAATTCGACTTGTCGTATGGACTAGGTATGATAAGGGCCCATTTTGGCCCCTATTTAAATTTTGATAAAATATGCATAGATGTTATGCAAAATACCTATATTTTAACAAAAAAGGAAAGCTAAAATGTTGGCTTATCTCATTTTTCCACAAAAAATAAGATGTTTTCAATGCATGTATGTTTTTTTAAGAAATTACTTAAAATAGGGGGTATAGGAAGAAAAATGCAAGCACTCTTGCTCTCATTGTTGTTTTTAATAATATTTGTACTTTAAAAGTGTTTGCTAATAAATTATAAATAATTACACTATCAAGTTTTACCATATTAAAACACAATATATGAATTATAAAGGAGATAACTCTGTTTCAGTCTTGACTTTAACCAAAACTGCGACTTTTCTCAATGCTAACCTATTTTTGTTAACATTGCAGAAATACTTGTTGTGAATTCTTAT
>JAWPHD010021220.1:0-28961 GCA_037043455.1 Cyrtodaria siliqua | reverse complement strand
TTTAACTTGTAGTACTATTTAACATCTCGTTTATTTCAAATTTCGCGCTGTATATTCTGTATTTAAGGCTCTGGGCTTTTCCTTCAATTTCCGAAAAAAATCCCTGATTGAAAAGAATTCGAGGTGTTATTTTGTACAAGTGTTTATGAAACTAGATTTTGGAATTATGTTATCAATCGAGAGCTAGCAAACAGAAGGTCACTGTTGATGAGAATTAGCAAACTGTCACCCGCTGTAGGGGAATGGTTGATAGAAAAAAACTTTTTAGTTAACTGAAAATTATGATGTAATTATATTCCTGTTTGGCATTTTTTGCTAGTCTCAACCAATGAAGAATGTGACTGCTTAACGGTTCTACAGTCACAATTCATCCTTTCATAAAAAGCAGCGTACAATACCTGATATAATTTTGACCTTCCGTAGTAGTTGAATGGAGCGTAATCGCTTTCCGGGCCTGAATAATTGATTGTTTTCATGTCGAACGTAGCCATTCCTTCAGCAATACTCGACATAAATAGAACTCTACAATCTGGACCCGAGTTTTTCATGATGGGAAGAAGTTTAGCCGTCAGGAGAAATTGACTGAGGTAATTGACTTGAAGTTGAAGCTCGAAACCGTCTTTGGTCTTGGCTAAATGGAAGATAGAAACAAGACATTTCAACTTACAATTGCTTATGGTACTTTGAAAATATAAACCTACATTTCACCTTACGACTATGTATTGTAAATGAGAGTGAGGTAACTTACTTGAAGTTGCATATTTACACTGTCTACGGTCTTGGCTGAATGGAACATAGAAAAAACAACATGTCATCTAAAGCCTTGCAGATTTAATCCTATATTATTTAAGCTTACTGCAAACGAGAGAAATTTCGATGTTGCATTTGGCAAATAATTCCTCATTTGTTTTTTTAAAATGGGTCCATGAAAAGGCACTGTTTTTTGTCAATCTTTAGCGCACTTCAACGTTCATTGTTGAAGCATACAATGATATGCTCATTACGTCAATGTACATTTTATGTTCTTTGCGTTATTGCACTGACAGTAGATGCAAGACGTCAGTATCTACCCAAAATACCTGACACGACGTGTTTGCTTACACTTCATATAAACCTACACTAATCCGTTTTACGATTCCATGCTTTAGTAATACTTACTCAAAGGTCCTAAACCAGCACCAGCATTACAGAACAGGACATGTAACTGTCGTCCACTTTTCTTAAAGTTGTCTACAAATTGTACAACTGACTGATAGGATACACAATCCAGGGCTATGAACTCCAGTCTGAGCGTTTCGGCGTCCGTTAGACCCTGTGTTCCTTTGGCTTTCTCAGCCTTAAACTCGGCATTCATTTGTTTGATCATCTGCAGATATAAAGTACTATTTTTATTTCACACCTGCATAAATCTAACCAATATCCGTTTGGTTTTTAACCAAAGACAGTCTTATATGTCCACAATTGTACTCAACACAGCTCCTTAAATACAAAACAACTATATTGTTTTTATATTGTAAAAGTAGATGCATAGCAGAGGAACAAAGCAGCAAACCCGTTATTATTGTGTAGGCTCATGAGCGGTAATTAACTAGGAAAACACCTTCCACACGCATACAGTGCCTTACAAACATGACATAGATGTTCGAACCTCTAATGGGACACTTGGTGAATGGAGCTGTTAGAAATGTCGGATCTCAAATAGGTGTTTATGCACAATTACAACTGTTAAAACAGTAACAATCTGCGATCTACTGGAATCCTACCATTCTGCGTTTGGTTGACTGTATTCGTTGAATGCTACATTCCCTGTCCGAATTTATTTATTTCTATTTTACCTAAGCAGTTTTACTGAAAGTCCTATATCAACAGCTTAGACAAATTCTTACCTGTCTTGTCTTTTCTTCAGAGCGGCATGCCATTATCACCGTGGCCCCCAGCATTGCTGTCCATTTTGCTATCTCATAACCGAGCCCTGTGTGTACAAGAAATGGTATCCATTGAGGTATTTATAAATATCGCCGGTCATTTGTACGTTCAATATATTTATCCCTGACATTAGGATAACAGCTGGTAAAATAGTCCAAAAGCTGCATGTTGTGAATTGGCCAAATACAAATCAGTTCACGTCAATATGGCGATTTCCAGTTATTATGGAGAACCAAATCTAGTGGCAAATTGTCTGCGTACGGGATTTTGTGTCGTCTATTTAATTGTTCCATACTGGTTTCCCGCTTGATGAGCCGTTAAACAACATTCAATTCAATTCAATTATAATGTCTTGTCCTTCATGGTCCAGTGGCCCCAAAACGCTGTCTCACTGTCACATACGTCACTCACCGTTACGGACGTTCGAGTCCCACTCGCTCCACGCGCAGTTATTACTGCTCTACCAAATACATATACCGTACAGTATCCGATCAACTTTCCCACTCCGGCTCTCACCTCGCCCACCGCCCCCCACTCAACCCCCGTATGTTGTTTGAAAAAGTAAATGACATGTTGTAGTTGACCCCATGCCCCTCCCCAGGTTATTTTATAAAGATAATGGAGATATGTGTTTCTTTATAAGAAACAGACTTCTTATCTTTCCCTTTTATTACAAGTCTCCCAGGTTTAATATTAAAGATAAATTAATTTTAATCCAGTATTTTTCTCTGATTCATGAAGCTCTTATTTAACTAAAACAAGAGCTGTCGGAGAACAGCGCAGCTCGACTATTCGATTTTTCAGAGAATAATAAATTACATAGCTAGTATATACCATCAGAAAACAAGGCTACAACAATGTGGGGTGGGGTTGGGGCACAACATAACTATGTGTAAGAATTGACCAAAACTACACAGAAATATGTAAAAAAAAAAATCAAAAAAAAATCGAGTTTTGAGTGGGGGGCAGAGTGGGGGTGGGGCAGATGCGGGGGTGGGATTGGGTGCTCGGGGAGTGGGGGTGGTGAGGGCAACATATATGTGTAAGATGCTATGTAAGAATTCACCAAAACAACACAAAAGTAAGTAAAAAAATAATTCAAAATCAAATTTTGAGTGGGGATTGGGGAGAGGCGGGGGGTGGGGAGGGCAACATATATGTGTTGGGGGGGGGGGGAGGGGGCGAGATAGCTATGTGTAAGAATTGACAAAACAAGGGGGGGGCGAGATAGCTATGTGTAAGAATTGACAAAAACAACACAGAAATATGTCAAAAAAATAAAAATAAAAGGTTTCGAGTTGGGGGGTGGGGGGTAGTGTGTGGGAGGGGGTGGAGGGGGGCAACATATATGTGTAAGAAGCTATGTTTCAGAACTTACCAAAACAACACATATATATGTAAAAATCAATAAACATTAAACAAAATTATTCCAGTTTCGAGCATGGGGAGGGGGGTGGGGGGGGGGGGGCGTGGAGGGGGATGGGGTGGGCAACATAGGTATGTGTCAGAATTGACCAAAACAACACAGAAATATGTAAAAAAAACAAAAAAAATAGTTTTGAGTGTGTGGTGGGGCGGGGATTGGGAGTGGCGGGGGAGGGGGAGGGGGAGGCGGGGAGTGAGGGGGCAACATGTGTAAGAATTGACAAAAGCAAACAAAAATATGTCAAAAAATTAAAAAAAGAAAGTTTCGAGTTAGGGGGGTGGGGGTAAGTGTGTGGGAGGGGGCAACATATATGTGTAAGAAGCTATGTAAGAATTGACCAAAACAACATAGAAATATGGTAAAACAAAATAAAAAATAATAATATTTCGACTGGGGGGGGGGGGGGGGGGGTGCAAGTTAGCTATGTGTGTATGAATTGACAAAAAAAACGTGTGGGAGGGGGTGGAGGGGGCAACATATATGCGTAAGAAGCTATGTGTAAGAAGTTACCAAAACAACACAAAAATATGTAAAAAAAAAAAGAGTTTAAAGTGTGTGGGCGTGGGGGTGGGGTGTAGAGAAGCAGGGGTGTGTGGGGGGGGGGGAGGGGGAGCAACATATGTGTTAAGCTATGTGTAAGAATTGACCAAAAAACACAGAAATATGTAAAAAAAAATCCAGTTTTGAGTGTGTGGTGGGGCGGAGGATTGGGAGTGGCGGGGAGGGGAGGCGGGGAGTGAGGGGGCAACATGTGTAAGAGTTGACAAAAGCAACACAGAAATATGTAAAAAAAAAAAGAGTTTCAAGTGGGGGTGAGAGATGGGAGTGGGTGGGGGGAGGGGGCAACATATATGTGTAAGAATTGACTACAAAAACACAGAAATATGTAAAAAAAAAAAAAAAAAAAGTTTCATGTGGGGTCGGCGGGGTTGTGGGGGGAGGGGGGTGAGATTGGGGGGGGGGGGGGGTGAGTGATGTGGGAAACATATATGAGTAAGAATTGACTAAAACAACACAGAAATATGTAAAAAAAAATAAAGTAAAACAAAAGGTGGAGGGGGTGGGAGTGGGGGCGGGGGGGGGGGGGGGAGCCCATGCCCCAATATCGATGAAGTATGAATAAGATGCATAATGCTATAAGAAATCCCAAACCAAAATTATAGATATATACATGCTTACATGCAAACCTAGATCTGCCTTTATTGCACATTTTATAGGCCATCACAATTTGGGTTTCATGGGAGCCCAGAATTTGCAGAAGACAAAATTACTTATCCGACCCTTTACAACATACTATAAGGAAACCAATTCCAAAATTTAGTTCAGCTAGGACAAGAAATGTAAGAGATATAGACCTGTAAACACAGCTTAAACGCAAATTTTGATGTGAAACAGACACATGTTAAGGGCTATCGGAATTTGGGTTCCATGGGAGCCCAGGGTTTACAGGAACCAAAATTGCTTATGCAGCCCTTAAGATAATGCTATAAGGAAGCCCATGGCCAAATTTGGTTGTGCTAGGGTAAGAATTGTAAGAGATATAGACTTGTAAACACAGCTTACACGCAAAATTTGATGTGAAATGGGACACATTTTATGGGCTATCATAATGTGGGTTCCATGGGAGCCCATTGGTTACAGGAACCAAAATAAGATAATACTATAAGGAAGCCCATAGCCAAATTTGGTTGTGCCAGGATAAGAAATGTAAGACATAGATTTGTAAACACAGCTTACACGCAAACCTTAATGTGGGACGCCGACCCCGGGGTGATTACATAAGCTCTCTTATTCTTCGAATAGTCGAGCTAAAAATAAAATAACTCGGGTGTCTTTGTAAGGCTAGTGAGCAACAGCCTCTTGATATATCAGTTAAATCATTTTGCTTACATATTTGTAATCTCTCTCTCTCGCTTTGAACTCCAGAAAAACACATTTTAATATACTACAAACATGGATTAACATAATAACATACACTATAAATATATATTTATTTTTCTAATATTCCAAACCGGTTTCAATGTCTATAGTCAGTGAAAATATATTGTATCAATCTAGCATGTATCATCCTGCTATCTATCTCTCTATCTTATCTTATCTTATCTTATCTTATCTTATCTTATCTATCTATCTCTCTATCCTATCCTATCCCATCCCATCCCATGGGATCATCCCATCCCATCTTATCTTATCTTATCTTATCTTATCTTATCTTATCTTATCTTATCTTATCTTATCTTATCTTATCTTATCTTATCTTATCTTATCTTTCTATCTATCTATCTATCTATCTATCTATCTATCTTATCTTATCTTATCTTATCTATCTATCTATCTATCTATCTATCTATCTATCTGAAAATATCTATCTATCTATCTATCTATCTATCTATCTATCTATCTATCTATCTATCTATCTATCTTATCTTATCTTATCTTATCTTATCTTATCTTATCTATCTTATCTATCTATCTATCTATCTATCTATCTATCTATCTATCTATCTATCTATCTTATCTTATCTTATCTTTCTATCTATCTATCTATCTATCTATCTATCTTATCTTATCTTATCTATCTATCTATCTATCTATCTATCTATCTGAAAATATCTATCTATCTATCTATCTATCTATCTATCTATCTATCTATCTATCTAATCTATCTATCTATCTATCTATCTATCTATCTATCTATCTATCTATCTATCTATCTATCTATCTATCTATCTGAAAATATCTATCTATATATCTATCTATCTATCTATCTATCTATCTATCTATCTATCTATCTATCTTATCTTATCTTATCTATCTATCTATCTATCTATCTATCTATCTGAAAATATCTATCTATCTATCTATCTATCTATCTATCTATCTATCTATCTGAAAATATATATCTATCTATCTGAAAATATCTATCTATCTATCTATCTATCTATCCTTTCTCTCGTTCTTTCGTCCGTCCGTCCGTTGTTCTATCCCTTTCACAGTCAAACGTTAGCGGTCCTGCCTTTTAATATTCAATATCCGCCTGTGAAATCGTTTTAGATTGCAATTAAAATTTGCAAAAATACTAAGATGCTTATACTTCTGATCTAATATATAGAAAGATACATCGTGAAATTAGCCTCGGTCACCTGGCCCGCTTCTGATTTCTTCGTTACGCTATACGGATCCAGAACTAGGGCCTGTAAAAAGGACGTCTGAAATCGCCCCAACGTTTTGGGCGATTTTGGCGAGATTTTTAGAGCTTCAACGAGACTTTCCAAAAACATATTTTTAAGTTAATTTAATAATCCTTTATTATTTTTAACTTATGAGAAGCATCAAGTGACGTTAAACAGTTTAGCTGATGCATCAACAATTGACATTGTACATTTATTTACAACATGACGTCACGCACACGTCGACTTTATGCGCGTGAAAAAAACGCGCGAATAAATTGTGCTTATCGCTAGTGGGCGCTTTAATTGGCCTAATCTGCCCAGACCGATATCTGCAAGTAAGACATATGCATGATACGGTCTGGCTGGCCGAGACTTATCGTGAAATAACATAGGCATACAAAGAGATATAGATTCACTGCATATAACAAAACAATAATTATCAAAAGAGAACAAGCGGCTTACCTGAGGTTGCTCCAGTGACAATTATGATTCTCTCCTTTGGAATCTGAACCATCGGAAAAGATGCTCCACCACCCATTTTGTTTTTATATATTCTTTGTAATGGAATTGTAACACTTCCGACTTAGGACTAACTAATCTATGGAATGGTTTCGCGCCTGTTTATATAGTACTCGACGTGCCTGAACTGGAGTATCTCGTTCAACTTGGTTAGAAGATTGTCACACCGGGTTTAATATTACACTAGGTGTCTCATTCAGTCGATATCGGGCTGAAATCATTTGTTTTATATTGAGTCTGTGTTCTGAATTTTGTCCTAAAAATGACATGGGTTAAATATATACTTAAAGGAGACAAAACACATCTGGAACACACTTATTGTTGTTGATCCAAATGTACGTTTAACCAGAAATGTGAGTAAGTGAGTAAAGTGGTTTGTAAATAAGTAAAGTAGAATATTAGATAATTATTTTCCCATTAAACACTTCATTCCAAAATTAAACATAAATAGAACAAACATATGTCAAGTAACTATGATAGCCATTTTGTTCTGTATATCTCGAGTACCGCAGTATTAGTTTGTTTCTTTAATGTTCTATATATTGACCCTTCATGTAAGATCTAAAAAAAAGTACCGCTTTACAAACACAACTCCAAGTTGGTCCTTCGAGACAGGTTTCGCGTCATTATAAGGCATATAACGACACTTGGGCATGGTCCATGTTAGACTTTCAAGTTTGGGTAGATCTGAGTCTAATCAGAGACGACGCCGCAAAATGAACAATGAATTACATTATCCAACAATAAACAAAGGAATTAGTTGCTCAAATAAAATGCATGTTCTATAAGTTGACACTGATACAGCTTATACGGTTAATAATTAAAGGGAATGAAGGCAATAGTGCGTGTTTCTCTTAAAACCGTGTTTAAATTAGAATGTGAACATTTGGGAAATGTGTAACTTACTTTGAAACAAATAAGAGTAATTTGCTTATCAAGATCTGTTTTAATGCAATTTCCATATTAAATGGGAGACTGCATTCAACAGAATTTCAAAAATCGACTGCATATCACACCACACCTGTAAAAAAATGACATAGCGTATACTGATCTACATTTTATATACTAGTAATATATATTTATTTTTGTCCCAATAATAAAGCCAAATTTAATTCAATTCTCAATCCATGACAATAAAAAATAAATTATATATTCATTAAAACATAAAATATCATATCAAATTGATCACTTTTAGAGTCTCTCAAATTTAATTTGCACAAATATCATATCTAATCTTTTCCTCCAATAAGGATATTATAACAGCATATTGATATTAATAAATTATGTTAAAACTAGAAAATACCATTCTACACATTATATAAATATATTACATACACGTATTCATGTATTCAGAACCACCTAATTTATAACCATGAAATTAAACACCATGTATGCATCGGCTGAGCTACTATTAGGCCATACAGTCCCGGGCCTACACATCAATTTTAAAAATGAAAAATATGAAAAGTCCAAAAATGCAATAAAAAATGAAGCCGAATGGGGTTGAGGTGGTTAAAGGTTCAAAAAACGGTTTTGAAAACGAACGCCTCAATCAGACATTAATATTATAGTTCAAGTCTGTCACACTTTCAAAGGTTAATTCTCAGATTTTGTCAAAAAAAAAATCGTAAAATACCATGAAGTTTTCTGTCAAATTTACACCAAAACGCACCATTGCATAGCTTAAGTTAAAAAAAATCCGCCGGACCCCGCTAGTTTGTCGGGCCTACACATGCATTTCAGGTCAGCTACGCCCCTGTGTAAGTGATAATTGACTGCCTACGATTTGTAATGCTCCAGTACAGATACACATAAATAGTGTACATACTCCAGACCAGGTGACGGTTTGCTGATAAATGTATACTACATTATATGTTGCCTGATATTGTAACACCACTACACTAAGTTACCGGTTGCGGTTGGCGCTTGTGTTTTAGACTGCTTCACTGCGCATGTACCGTTTCACTCATAGGTAGGCATACGTGCGGTAACTTAGAAGACAATATCCACATATACCTAATGTACAAACCTGACCTTTCATGGGCTTATTACGGGACAATAGTCAGGGTCAGGTTTGTACATAAGTAATATGTATGGCATTTAATCAATAGACAATATCAAGGGTCAGGTTTATATATGAGTCGTATATATGGGCCTATTTTAAAGGACAATATCCAGGGTCAGGTTTGTACATCAGGTACATGCATGGGCTAGTATTAAGGGACAATATCCAGGGTCGGGTTTGTACATTAGGTATATGCATGGCTTGTATTTAGGGACAATAGTCCGGGTCCGGGTCGTACATAAGGAATATTTACGGGCTTGTATTAAAAGACATTATCCAGGGTCAGGTTTGTTCATAAGGTATATGTATGGGCTTGTATTAAGAGACAATATCCAGGGTCAAGTTTGTACATTAGATGTATGCATGGGCTTGTAGCCAGGGTCCGGTTTGTACAAGAGGTATATGCCAGGGCTTGTATTAAGAGACAATATCCAGGGTCAGGTTTCTACATTATATGTATGTACGGGCTTATATTAAGGGACAATTATAGTCAGTGTAAGATTTCTGCATAAGTCGTATATATGGGCCTGTTTTAAAGGACAATACCCAGGGTCAGGTTTGTACATTAGGTATATGTATGGGCCTGCGTTAAGGGACAATATCCGGAGTCAGGTTTGTACATAACGTATATATATATGGGCCTGCGTTGAGGGACAATAGCCAGGGTCCGGTTTGTACATAAGTAATAGGTATAGACTTTAATCAAGAGACAATATCCAGGGTCAGGTTTGTACATAAGGGGGCTTGTATTACGGGACAATATCCAGGGTCAGATTTGTACATTATGTATATGTATGGGCTTGTATACGGGACAATAATCAGGGTCACGTTTGTACATAAGGTATATATATGGGGTTGTATTACGGGACAATATCCAGGGTCAGGTTTGTATATAAGGTAAATGTATGGGGTTATATTAGGGCAATAACCAGGGTCAGGTTTGTACATTAGGTATATGCATGGCTTGTATTAAGGGACAATAGTCCGGGTCAGGGTTGTACATAAGAAATATTTACGGGCTTGTATTAAAAGACATTATCCAGGGTCAGGTTTGTTCATAAGGTATATGTATGGGCTTGTATTAAGAGACAATATCCAGGGTCAAGTTTGTACATTAGATGTATGCATGGGCTTGTAGCGAGGGTCCGGTTTGTACAGAGGTATATGCACGGGCTTGTATTAAGAGACAATATCCAGGGTCAGGTTTCTACATTATATGTATGTACGGGCTTATATTAAGGGACAATTATAGTGTAAGATTTGTGCATAAGTCGTATATATGGGCCTGTTTTAAAGGACAATATCCAGGGTCAGGTTTGTACATTAGGTATATGTATTGGCCTGCGTTAAGGGACACTATCCGGGGTCAGGTTTGTACAAAACGTATATATATATGGGCCTGCGTTGAGGGACAATAGTCAGTGTCCGGTTTGTACATAAGTAATAGGTATGGCCTTTAATCAAGAGACAATATCCAGGGTCAGGTTTGTACATAAGATATGGGCTTGTATTACGGGACAATATCAAGGGTCAGATTTGTACATTATATATATGTATGGGCTTGTATTACGGGACAATAATCAGGGTCACGTTTGTACATAAGGTATATATATGAAGTTGTATTAAGGGACAATATCCAGGGTCAGGTTTGTATATAAGGTTAATGTATGGGGTTATATTAGGGCAATAACCAGGGTCAGGTTTATACATAAGTCGTACATATGGTCCTGTTTTAAAGGGTCGTATATAACGGTCGACATAAGTCGTATATATGGGCCTGTTTTAAAGGACAATATCCAGGGTCAGGTTTGTACATTAGGTATATGTATGGGCCTGCGTTAAGGGACAATATCTGGGGTCAGGTTTGTACATAACGTATATATATATATGGGCCTGCGTTGAGGGACAATAGCCAGGGTCCTTATTGTACATAAGTAATAGGTATAGCCTTTAATCAAGAGACAATATCCAGGGTCAGGTTTGTACATAAGGTATGGGCTTGTATTACCGGACAATATCCAGGGTCAGATTTGTACATTATGTATATGTATGGGCTTGTATTACGGGACAATAAACATGGTCACGTTTGTACATAAGGTATATATATATGGGGTTGTATTACGGGACAATATCCAGGGTCAGGTTTGTATATAAGGTAAATGTATTGGATTATATTAGGGCAATAACCAGGGTTAGGTTTATACATAAGTCGTACATATGGTCCTGTTTTAAAGGGTCGTATATAAGGGTCGGAATAAGTCGTATATATGGGCCTGTTTTAAAGGACAATATCCAGGGTCAGGTTTGTACATTGGGTATATGTATGGGCCTGCGTTAAGGGACAATATCCAGGGTCAGGTTTGTACAGTAGGTATTTGTATTGACTTTTATTAAATGACAATATCCAGGGTCAGGTTTATACATACATACGTCTAACGACAAACATGACCCTGGATATTGTCTCTTAATACAAGCCATGACATATACCTAATGTACAAACCTGACCCTGGATATTGTCCTTTAATAAAGATCCATATAGTACGACTTGGGTAGAGAAACCTGACCCTGGATATTTTCCTTTAATACAGGACCATTTATACGACTTATTTATAAACCTCACCCAGGATGTTGTTGCTTAATAAAAAGCCATACATATACCTAATGTACAAACCTGACGCTGAATATTTGTCCTTTAATACAGGCCCATACATATTACTTATGTACAAACCTGACCCTGGATATTGTCCCGAAATACAACCCAAAACATATATCTTATGTAGAAACCTGACCCTGACTATCGTCCTGTTATACAAACCCATACAAATACCTAATGTACAAATCTGACCCTGGATATTGTATCTTAAATAAATACCATACATATTACTTATGTACAACCCTGACCCTTGATATTGTCCTTCATTACAGTCCCATAGATATATACCTTTTGTACAAACCAGACCCTGAATATTGTCCCTTAATACAAGCCCATACATATACCTTATGTACAAACCTGACTCTGGATACTGTCCCTTAATACAATCCCATACCTCTATCTTTCCTTAATACAAGCCCACACATATACCTTATGTACAAACCTGACCCTGACTATTGACCCGAATACAAGCTCATATATATACCTTATGTACAAACCTGACCCTACATATTGTCCTTTTATACAAGCCCATACATATACTGTATGTACAAACCTGACCCTGACTTTTTCCCTGTAATACAAGCCCATGCATGAATCTGGTGTACAATCCTTGCCCTGGCTATTATCATTTATTACAATCCCATACATATACCTAATGTAGACATCGGACCCTGATTATTGTCACTTAATATAATCCCACACATACATATACATTATGCACAAACCTTACCCTGACTATTATCCCTTAACACAAACCCATACATATACCTTATGTCAAAATCTGACCCTGACTATTGTCCCTTAATACAACCCCATACATATACATTATGCACATATCTTACCCTGACTACTGTCTCTTAATACAGATTAATGTCCCGTAATACAAACCCATACATGCATCTAATGTCGCAACATGACCCTGGATATGTCCTTTAATAGAAGCCCATACATATACATCATGTACAAACCTAACCCTGACTATAGTCCCGTAATACAACCCCCATACAATCATCTAATGTCGCAACATGATCCTGGATATTGTCCGTTATAGAAGCCCATACATACACATCATGTACAAACCTAACCCTGACTATTGTCCTGTAATACAAGCCTACACATATATCTGATGTAAAACCCTGGCCATGAGCCGATGTAGAAACCCGGCCATGAGTATATATTGTCCGAATCATACAAGCCCATACCTACCTAATTTAGAAGTTGACCCTGACTTGTTTCCGGTAATACAGGCCTACTAGGCTATACATACCTAATGTAGAAACCGGACCTTGACTATTGTCTACTGTTTTGTCTTTGGAGTAACTTGTCATGATCAAGAACGGATTATGAATCAGGTAAATCAATAGTGAATACCAGAAAGAGAAGACAACCCAGCCCTGAGACACCCCATATCTCTTCGACATGGACGATTGTACATGTGCATACATAATTGGTTTGTTTAATTTCATTTCTTTTATATTGTTTAATTTGAATTGAAATAAATGAATTAATATGATACATACCAGGGTGTCTTACGGTTTAAGCACTCGTTGATTTGAAGCTGTCCAACCTCCAATGATACCGCACGCATTAAAATGGCATCAAGATGGTTCCAGTCTATAACCTTGGAAATAATGAAGGTTTATATTGAATAATGAGTGTTTATATTATTGATATAAACAATAATTTGAGTATCAGAATATTTGCTGTCCAACTACAGCACACAAATAACAAAAAAAACACACACACACAAAAAAATATAATAAACAATCACATTTTGTTAAATCAATTTCACTGACTATGCATGCTTCTGTACTATTTAGGTAATTTCCCATTGCTAATTATTTCAGTGCATATTGGATTGAAAATAGGATGAATTACCTGTTAACATATCATTATTTCAACATTTGGAATTATATTTTACGATTGTATGTTATATAGCATGTGATGTTAACACTTCTATATTTTATGTTTTTATGTTTACATATGTCCTGTCGGAAAATAGCTCACTGAGCTAATGTTATATTTGTTTATAAAAACCGAATTAAAATAAATATTATCATAACTTTTATCTTGTATCATTAAGTGAGAGATACAGAGGGATTACCGAGAGAAGAGAGCTCCCTCTAGCTAGAAGTGTACCAAAGAGGGGACCTCGGCTGTTGCGACCTCAGCGGCAACAGCTGGGATATGTTTGGAGGACAGTTATCAGGTAGAAGCATAACTTGTATATGTTCGTCTTAGAGACGGCGGTCGTGGGGTTAGCATATTGTCTCACGACCAAGAGGAGCCCGGTTCGATCTCCGGTGGATCCCCCTCCCCACCCCACCACCGCCC
Organism: Cyrtodaria siliqua; assembly: GCA_037043455.1. Classification (NCBI taxonomy): domain Eukaryota; kingdom Metazoa; phylum Mollusca; class Bivalvia; order Adapedonta; family Hiatellidae; genus Cyrtodaria; species Cyrtodaria siliqua. The sequence goes on along the minus strand of JAWPHD010021220.1, from coordinate 14,865 downwards.
CCTCCCCCATCAAGACAAACAAGAGCAGCCTGCTCTACGAACACGTCCATATCAACTTTATACATGTTACCTCTTTTCAGAAAACTTCAAAACATTCTTCAATATATTCTATTCTATTCAATATTAATTTTAAGACATTTTATTTGTAAAATCGTTCATGTAAGTATCTGCGTGTTTATAACAGTTTTACATTCACATATGCATACTGCAGTAGTGAAGAAATGCAAAATACGTAAGAATCCTAAGATAAGATAGCAATGCCAGTTAATCACTCTATAGCTCCGCCTAAGACGATCTTAGACCCGCCCCTGCTGTGGATATTGTCTTCAACGTGACCTGCGGTATTGTCATCGTACGCTTACCCCATATTGAGCTTCCCTTGGTATGCGCCCACACTTTTTAGGAATTAGGGTTCGTTCTGCGCCAGTAAACAGTGGCTATCGACAGATGAACGAACACAGATTATTTATGGCAGAACTTACGTTATGTAATAAACTTGCACTTCCGCATAAAGCAAATGGCGGAATCTTAACAAGGGGAGGCAACACATGAAGAACATATATGGTCATATACCACTATTGCATTTTACATAGGGTTACATTATAGCCTTTTGGCCCTAAAACACATTTTACACATCCAAGGGAACCTTTTAGGCTACTTTATTTTCAAGAACTATCCTAGACTCACTTAAAAAAGTGCAAACAATTGGGGCTTTTGTATTGTTTTCACCTACTTTCGGTTTGATGACGGTGATGACCGTCAGGCACGCAGCAAATAAATGTGAATTTCTGACAATTTACTATACCTGCAATTTTCTCAATAAAATAGCCAAGATGCAAGAACAAATACATATTTATTTTTTTTATCACCTACACATATTATTTTGACATTTTATGTACATCAGTTATGATTAAGGCAATTCTACCCAATCAGAAAATAGCTCTTTCGAAAAAGATATACCCTAATACACCCCTGTACTTTTTTTCAGCCAATCAGTAGCCCCAAAACAATAGTGGTATTTGACCTAAAGTGACGCAAAAATGTACCAATTCAATTATTTGCTTCGCTAGTTTGATACAATAAACATTTTCGAACAAAATGATATATTTTTCTTTATTCTACTGTAAATTTCACCAAAACAGTGTCATTTTTCCCATATGCATACTATGCCAGTTTTACCCTAAGTCTGTTGACATGAAAATAATAGCATTAGCTCCAGACACGTTACCACGTAAATTCCCATATCTTTTTCAATGACTGATATTTCTTTCTTAGATTTTCCATATATATAAAAGAATATGTCCTGGCAATTTTCCAAAGTGTTTTAGCTTGCTTCCTTCAATTTTAGACTATTGAAATGTTGATTTAGTACCTCACCCACCCAAAAAATACAGAAAATTAAAAAAGTTCAACAAGAAAAGTCTAAATAATTATCTTCAGTAACAACATTAAGCATTCATTGTACACTTTAATTGCTCAGCAAAGACCATTAGACTCATTAAGAGTTATCTTTTGTTTATATGAAGTCGTTTAGAAAATAAATTCCACAATGCAGGGATATGTATGTTGAAGGTGTTTGGAACAAGGCGAGATTGTAGACATGGCGACCACTTGGATAATCTCCATCCTCAGCACCCCGAAGTATCATATTACAGCCAAGATGATCAAAACACAGTATGTACAAGTGTTTGGTCACATTTCCATACAAACTTACGTACCAAAAAGGTGTGACTTGTACCAAAGAATCATGAAAGGAGATGAAAAAAGACGTCAAAATGGATTTAAAAAAGGGCATATTTTCTTTCCGAACAAGGGAAAAAATGCTAAAATGACAAAAGAAGTTGAGGAAAAAGTGCAGTACATTCGACCGACTGTGCAAGAGGAAGAACTTCTGCGAGACGAACCAATTAAGCCTGAGGCAATGTCTTCGACAGTTTTCTCGGATCCGCCAGCTGGGAGTGTTAAATTCCTACGTAGCCAACCAGTTCAGCCTTCTATGAGTAAATGTAACAAGTTTGCCAGCAAGGACCAAGTGTAAGTACTTCAAGGTTAAACATTTTGATTACAACAGTGAATTAAAGTTGATTTAACTGTAATTTTCTTGCGCCAAATGTGTAATTAATGTCTTATACTAAGTAAAAAGTATATGATGCATGTTGTTTTTCTGCAATTTCTGACAAGAAATGATTAAAATATACTCCACTAAAGGAGTATATAACACTAGGACGTCTAATACATTGATTTATAAATATTTCCCTGTTTAAAATAAATATCTAATTGAATTTAGAGGTAGAATTAGGCTTAGGGTAAAATAATAACAATCAAAGGGAGATAACTCAAAAAATACCAAAAATCATACAAACACTAAAATAATCAAACATGATAATATTTGTCAAAAATCAACTGTCATTTCAGGCACAATAGCAAGCAAAGCTGCTACAAGCTGTTCCACACAGAAAAACTGTGGGACATGATGAACATTTAAGAGCACGTCTCGAGGAGTTCCAGGTGTAGGGGGAAATTGGCCTTTGACAAGACTAGTGAAGAACAGAGGGGCTTTGCCTGGCGTGAGAGAGTCATTTGTAGCTCTTGCAAATACCGCTCGACTATTTTTAAGCTGTATGAGGAAGTAAACAACGGAAAGAGGGGCTGCAAAGCCGCGACAGCAAATGTGGGATTAAACATAGCCATGACTCAAACTCCAGTTGCAGCAACCAGTGTGAGAAAAATGATGTTGGGTGCCAATATTCCAGCTCCATCTATGTCGGGTATGCAAAAAAGTGCATCAAAAGTAAATGAAATAATTAAAAATGAAAATGTTGCCGTTTTGAAAAGACGACGCGAACAACTGAAAAAAATTAATCGGTGGAGAAACAGGCCCGAAAAGGAAGTTGCTGTGCAGTCTGACGGCATGTACAACAACAGTCTATACTCTGGGGTGGGGAAAACCCCATTCCAACCCGCAACACAGTGCACTTACACTGTGGTGGAACATCTCACAAAAAAGAAGCAAATAATAGCTCTGGAGACAGTAAATAAACTTTGCTCCAAGCATGGGTTTCATACAGGAACAGATGAGATGTGTGATATCAAGGGTGCAGTTTGCACTTCAACTGCAAGCATGGAAACTAATATTGGAGATGAACAAAAATGGGCAGAAATGTGTTTCAGGGACATGCATGAGGATGGATTAGAGGTGAAATACCTAACAACTGATCCTGACACCAAGGCCTATCAGGCTGCAGCAGAGCTTTATGAAAAAAAAATTAACCAGCACCATGCCTGAACATCAGATTGACACAAGACACTTGGGCGAGAACCACAGGAAACAAATAAAACACAGCTCTCATGTACTGAACATGATGCCCGGCAATACAAAAGCATACCGACAACACATACGTGATCGATTTGCCATCGATATAAGCAAACGGTGTCAGGCAGAATGAGCTGGGCAGAATTCGAAACAATTCACGGTCAGGAAAATGGAGATTTTAATGCTATAACAACCCGTTTAAACAATTGTGTGGGCGCTATTAAAAAGTGCTATAGTGCTAATCATACACACTGCAAGTTATTTTCAAGTGTGTGCAGTGGTGAAAAAAATAATAACTGGATTGTGAAAAGCTGCTTCTTACCACCCACATTTAAAATAGACTTGTCAAAATCTGAGAATGAGACAACTTTACTTGAATGCATAGAGTACAGACTTTCTGAGGACACACTTAGTCAAACAAAATTAAACACAAACACTCAGAAGGTGGAGGCAACAAACAGATCAATTAAAAGATCCTTACCGAAGATGCAACGTTTTCACGTAATTTCCCAGGTAGAGCTCACAGTGCAGTTCACAGTGTCAATAATGGTCCGGAGGAGTCGATCAGGCGACTGTGCTCAGTTGCTGGCTGTCCTATTCCGGTAGGTGGAAAAGTCGATCGCAGTCTTACAACTCAACAAGTGCTATCTGAAAGACAAAAAGAAAGGGAACGATCAATAGCTCTTAAATTAAAGCGCAAAGCAAGACTGTTGAAAATGTATACACTTTACGCGCAACATCAAGAAGAAAAAAAATATATTCGCGGACAGCTGTTGAGAAACAAAGTCTTGAAAGCACGTACAACCAAGCAGACACTAAATGTTGCTTGTCCGAGCACATCATCCCAAGACCACGCTTATACCAGAAGACCTCGAAATAATACAAAAGTACGTACAAAGAGGCAGGCTACAGTGTGCAAACCCACACAGGACTCAGCTTTAGCACAATAACTCCTAGACATATTTATCGACCTAGCCTCCAAGACCAAATGTGAGGGATTCACACAGATTTTATTGTGGCACCGGTGGCTAACATCCAAGTCCAATCCATGCTCATCCAGTCTCGGGACATCATGGTGAAGCAGCCTAGGATGCAGCATATAAGATACCCTGTGAGCCCTTTCAAGGTAAATACTTTAATCTGGCCAACAAACACGTTTTAAACTATATCCACACCTATCCCTGCACCCCACCCACTGCACACACTTATCCTCTAAGAAGTGAGACCCCACTGGCCAATAATCAGTATTTTTTTGAAAACTGTGATGAATTTTCCCAAAGAATTTTTCAATTTCCATTTTTTAATATCACAACAATATTGTCGTCTGCTATTTCCCCCCAAAAATAAATGTAAACGAACCAAATCAGCTTCCGACTGTTGGAGCACCCTCTTTTACATGCTGTTCTTTAGGTCATATATCACTATTGCATTTTACATAGGGTTACATTATAGCCTTTTGGCCCTAAAACACATTTTACACATCCAAGGGAACCTTTTAGGCTACTTTATTTTCCAGAACTATCCTAGACTCACTTAAAAAAGTGCAAACAATTGGGGCTTTTGTATTGTTTTCACCTACTTTCGGTTTGATGACGGTGATGACCGTCAGGCACGCAGAAAATAAATGTGAATTTCTGACAATTTACTATACTTGCAATTTTCTCAATAAAATAGCCCAGATGCAAGAACAAATACATTTTTTTTTTTTTTTATCACCTACACATATTATTTTGACATTTTATGTACATCAGTTATGATTAAGGCAATTCTACCCAATCAGAAAATAGCTCTTTCGAAAAAGATATACCCTAATACACCCTATACTTTTTTCAGCCAATCAGTAGCCCCAAAACAATAGTGGTATTTGACCATATGCAATATATTACTATAAGAACTATATCCTAACATTCAATGAACAGGGAAATAACTTAAAAGCAGATTAATACTTCTACACAAATACTACAACAGCCATACAATGGCGTAATCCCTTTTTCTTTCTATTCTGTCTTTCAGTGTTAATATATCATATACATGTTAACTAAATAAAACAAATGATTGATTGCTGAACATAATATACTTTGCGTTAGAAAAAGAGTTTGAACGATAAAACACTAGATATGATTTCTTAACATTGTAATGATGCGGACCTAATGTAAGATACAATTGCTTTTGACAAAGCCTCCCATAAAAGTTTACTTAGTAAAGTTAAAGCCATGGAAATTTCAGGCAAACTTTATGACTGGATAGAAGAGTTTTTAACTAATCGAAAACAAAGGGTAGTAGTAAATGGGCAAGAATCTCATGGATGTCACAGGCGGGGTTCCTCAGGGCAGTACGTGTTCTAGGGCCCGTACTGTTTTTGATATATATCAATGACCTCTCTGAAGCCATTTCCTGCACCACTAATCTCATGGATGTCACAAGCGGGGTTCCTCAGGGCAGTACGTGTTCTAGGGCCCGTACTGTTTTTTTAATACATATCAATGACCTCTCTGAAGCCATTTCCTGCACCACTAAATTGTTTGCAGACGATACAAAACTATACACATGCATTAGTGACCCAAGTAATACACAGAATTTACAGGGTAACATATTCAATGCATGTAACTAGGCTAAAAAATGGCAAATGGTATTCAATGCCAAAAAATGTAAACACCTTCACATCGGAAACAATGATGATGAAAACAATGTGTATTTTATCAAGGATCAAGTAAATAAAAGTGAAAAAATTACTAAGGTATCGCAGGAAAAGACCTAGGGGTAACTTTTGACTCGAAGTTAAAGTTTTCTAACCATATAAGTGGGAAGGTCTCTAAGGCAAATAGGAACTTAGGACTAATATTCAAAACTTTTACCTATATGGACATAGAAATGTTCCTCTGCTTATATAAATCCCTTGTTAGACCTCACCTGGAATATGCCACAGTTGTCTGGTCTCCATATCTCAAAAAAGACATTATCACTATAGAAAATGTCCAAAAAGAGCTACCAGAATGGTGGGTAACCTCATCAATTTCCCTAACCATACGGGACTTACTATGTTAGGACTACCAGCCTTGAGTATAGAAGAGAGCGAGCCGGATTGCAAAGGTAGATATAGGTATTTAAAATTCTTTCAGTCAATCATTTTAATGAGCATTGAGTTAAGGCGCTGACTTGTGTGTACCTGGATGATAGAGACATTAATATGCGAAAATATGACTTCGCGAGTGATAGACAACTTGTTATACATCTCACTGCTCTCGGCATTATTTTGACTTTTGCAACACCATTTCGCCATGTTACCACACTAATTATCACAATATTGTTTGTAAGATACGTGGGGCTTCGTTTCGCGTCTCTTTATAAATATACGCACACTAATGTTCAGGGAGGGTCCCAAAGGGGGGATGTGTTCACGTGATCACGTAAAATAAAAACAAGGATCACGTCTTCACGTGAAAATAGCAGAACTTTCACATTTCACGTTAAATGTTAAAACAACAAAACAAAACCACACACAATCACACACAAACTTGAGCCGTCAGATGTATTCTGAGGCTTTCAAATTGACAACAGCATTCTGGCATCTCGGGGAGGCTCGGGGGAGATGGAGGGACACTAAAAAGACTAAAAAGGACTAAAAATTCACGTTTCACGTCACCATATCACGCGATCACGTTTTACCAAGACCAAAATCACGGATCACGCTGATATAATTTTCACGCAATCACGCACAAATATTATTTGTTTCACGTGTCACGTTTTTAAAAACACCCCGATCACGTTTTCACGCAAAACCCCTTTGGGACCCTCTTCAGGGCCTCGCTTCGTGCGAAGCTGACGGTAGCGAACAACCTTTACTAGTAACATTGATGATTTTTTAAAATCTCCAGAAATTTATTTTGCATGTACAGTCCTTCTAGCAGGTTTCTTCCACGATTAATATGGAGATTTTATTATCAAAGCAAATAATTGTCGACATGTCACCTGCGATACGTTTTAATACAAATAACGTCGACATAGAGTTTAATAAATATTGTTGAAGTGATACGGGAAATAATTCCCGGGTGAGAAAGATTCTTGCGATATAAAAACGGAGTGCGTTTTCGCATGAGTTTCTATATCGCCAGAATATTTCTCACGAGTGAATTATTTTTCGTATCATGACAAAAATGTTAATTAAACTATATAAGATATATATTCTGTGATGAATTTCTTTCCCATCGTCTTTTGACACAAGTATTCCTTCTTCTGTCACTCCTTTGGCGACAGCGCGGAGTAGTATCATGACGTCAATTCGTGACGTAATATCGTGACGTCTATTGTTTAGTTCATAACATTTGGCTACTGTGCTATCTTGCAAACTAGGCGAGATATCACAGTAGAGGAAGGGGTATGTTATAGATTTTCTTAAACTGCGAAATTTCTATAATTCATCACAGAATATATAATATATCGTTATCTTCATCGTCGCAACGTCGACATAGACATCGTTTTTGATGGGTATTGTGGTCAGTAAAACAAGAATACTGGAGAATATTCCGATGACCAGGACATTATTAGTTATTAGGGTTCTTGACAGGGGACACGGGCTCACATTCCCTGCCTGGAAATTATATTCACCCGAGCCGTTAGGCGAGGGGGAATATATATTTTCAGGCAGGGAATGTGAGCCCATGTTCCCTGTCAAGAATCCTAATAACGAATTTGTCATACTTCAAAGTTGTAACAATTTATTTAAGAAAAAAAAACAGCCAAAAACACGATTTAATTTTTATTGCGCCAATTTCACCGTAACGTGCCTCTAACTAGACGTTGTTTACTTTCGTGACGTCATCGCTCTAACGTCGTTAAATTTGGTGAATTTTTAAATAAAATAAACGTATTTTATCACTATGTTAATGTTTTATTATATGTAAAATTGCCAAAAAAATACACTTACGATTATTTCAGACTTTTACACACAGTGGAAAGCGTAGAAAAGCGATAGGAAGGAAACAATCGGCGGTTTCCAAAACGAATCGGCAACGTTATCGTCGCCATTTTGTTTTTGTGTATTTGAGTAATGGGGTACCTACGGGGAATTCGTCCTATGTTCACGTCTCGAGACGTAGACATGGGCTCATGTCTACGGCGAATTGACCAATGAAATCCTGAGAATTTTCTTTGCATTATGACAATTTATTTTATACTACGATAGGAAATTAAATTCTCTAAAAAATATTAAAAGTGTGTAGTTTTTTATCCAGCCAATTAAAAGATAAAAGTCTTTTACGTTGTTTTTTCTTAAAAATTGACGGTAAAAAAGCCGTTAAAGAAATAGGAAACTATATTACATCTTTATCTAAATGATTTAATTTATTTTTTAGATGAAAGGTCTTAACAAGACGAACAGTTTGATATAACAAATAATTGCATGTGACTAGCCTATCTCTCCGTGATGCCAAAAACGTTAGAAATTGAGTACAACGCGAATTTTATGAAAAACGTCAAACATAGCTTTATTTGTTACGTTATTATTAAAAACCTGTTTTCATGACGACAAAACAAAATTCAGATTCAAATCGCAAACATCTTCAAATTGACAGATATATATATAGTTCATATGCGTACCATTGCATTTTCTAATAGGTCAAATCCTTCTTTAATTAACTATTTCGTTCGATTATGTTACGTTTCATATGGTAACTGTTTTGATCTTATATAATAAAAAAAAAGACAAAAAAGATGGCAATAAATATTTGATATTTTCTGACGTCACTACATTACAATTTGCATTGACCAGTGTGTACATGTTAAGCTAAACTGTTTTGAATCAGGTGCTACAGTAACTAACAAGAACCTGGTGAAAAAAAGTTGTTACCTTTAGCGTAGACATTTGTTACCTTTGGCGTTGTCATGAAATATTGTTACCTTTAGAGTTAGTGTTGTTTCCTTTAGCGGAAGAGTTGATTGATACATTTAGCGGAGGTTGTTACCTTTAGCGTTGAAATTGCTATCTTTAGCAGCGGTTGTTACTTTTAGCGGAATTGTTACCTTTAGCGTTGTTACAGTCATAATAATGTGCATTTATAGCCACACTATCTCTTTTTGTAACGTATGGTGGCTGATATGTGCCATCTCGTCTTTTCGTTATTTCGCCGCGAAATAACGCCGAGCGAAAAGACGCCGGGCGAAAAGACGCCGGGCGAAATAACGAAAAGACGAAAAAACGCCGGGCGAAACAACGAAAAGACGAAAAAACGCCGAGCGAAAAGACGACAAATAGTCAAAACGCCGGGCGAAAAAACGAAAAGACGAGAAACCGGCACGCGAAAATACGACGTTTTATATATTTAAATTCTCGTTATTTTGTGTGAAGTTTTTTCGTTTTTTCGTTATTTCGCCCAGCGTTTTTTTCGTTATTTCGCCCGGCGTTTTTTCGCCCGGCGTCTTTTCGCTCGGCGTTTTTTCGTCTTTTCGCATCGCGTCTTTTCGCCCGGCGTTATTTCGCGTGGCGTCTTTTCGCGTGGCGTTATTTCGCTTGGCGTTTTTTCGTCTTTTCGCATGGCGTCTTTTCGCCCGGCGTTATTTCGCGTGGCGTCTTTTCGCCCGGCGTTATTTCGCTCGGCGTTTTTTCGTCTTTTCGCATGGCGTCTTTTCGCCCGGCGTCTGTAACCTGTTACCACTTTTATTCCCAGAAACGAAAACATATGTAATGAGAGAAAATAAAAAAAACTTTCCTCGTCTGCGTTCTTGGAAAGAAGAGATTCGTTTAAGTACATCAGGTATTTCAACGGTTTCTGCTGAATGGTAAATACATAAAGTATTTTAATAAGTAGTTTAACTAAGTGTGTTTTGTTGTACATTGTTATTAAATTAGTCCAATGTGACAGTCTTTTAATAATGAGTAGATAAAGCTAGTGTTGGAAATCTGATGAAAATTCATTACCGGTCATCAGAATGTTTAACCGACCGATGATCGATCATTAATCGATTGACATGGCTTCTATATTAGACACCAGTGTAAGCCTTTTTGCAGAGTATAGTGAAGAAAAGAAACACATTATAAGTATCTTCTAGTCATAATAAGTATGTTCTAGTCAGCCCATTTTCACGTTATTTTCTAAATTACTATCTTTCGTCGATTTCTGTGCAACATATAACCTATTTATCTGTCGAAATGCCATGAAACACCATTCGTTCGATCGTTCGTTCGAACGTTCATTCCATCCATCCATCCATCCATCAGAATGGCAACCAGGGACTAGGCTCTGCCTGATCTCGAGGGTGAGATTTCCCTATCTCACGCGGATAACTCTATCGAATGAAATAAGATAATATGCACGTATATGAGGGTATGTGGACATTGCGACATATAATGTATGTAAAGATCCTATGTAAAGATATAAAAGGTACGGGGACATACAAATGATACGGGGGATATATTGTGTATTAAAAGATATATAGAGCGGGTAGATATACTATGTAAATATATAAAGGGTACGGTGACATACTATATAGAGAGTACGTAGGCATATTACGAAAGCATTTAGAGAGTACGGGGACATATTATGTAAGGATAAAAGGGGTATTCATGGGGTTATAATATATAAGTATATAGAGAGTACGGGGACATATTATATAAGGATATAGAGGGTATGGGACATATTATGCACGGACATATAGCGTATGGGGATATAGTTATTATGTAAGTATAATATCCACATACCCTATATATCCCTATATAATATGTTCCCATACCCTCTATACTATATAGCGGGTATGGGGATATATTACATAAGGATATATAAGGTATGGGGATATGATATGTAAGGATATATAGGGTATTAAATGTCTGGTTTCGAATTGAATAGTTTTACATTTTCAAAAGATAGTCGTTAAATACAGTGTAACGTTATAGACTACAAAGGGTATAGGACCATGTGTTAGTGTTTGTTCGTGATTGATTAGTTTTCTTTTCATTAGTGAATACAACTCCCAGTTCTCTTATAATTGTTATAACAATTAATTTGAAACATAATTCGTGTCTCTATGTGTATGTTACTATTACTATTTAATTAAATTAATACTATTTGTATGTTAAGTGACCATTACTATTTAATTACATTTATAATAATAAGAGCATGTTTTTATTTATACCGGTTTGATTTAACTTTAAAAAATGGAATATTTTCTAATATATAATATTGCAATGTTGTCATCACACGCATGTTCCCATATGTATTCTACATTTCGACCAACGGTGTAGCATGAACTAGCAAACTTTTATAAGACACTTACAGTGGTTTAATAATCGCTTTTACCATATTTTAAAAGGTCTAACTGTCAGATACAACTGTTTTATGAACATCTTCCTTTCCGAATATTTAATAACATAAGGTCGTCAGTGCAATTGTTCGGATTACAAAGTCAATTTTTTTTTTTTTGAAATAACAAATACTTTGTTTCATGAGAAAGCAAACTACAGCTTATATCATATGAGTCCGTTTTTTTTCACTTTCCCGAAAACTATGATTTTTCACTTACGACGTTATAATTATAATTCTAGACCATCGATATATAGAGATTATTTAAATGCTGGGATGGATTATAGGGAAATCCTTCAAGAGTGGTATAGACGTGTGGTTCTTTTCACGAACGAGCGTATGAGAGTGAGTGAAAAAACAAAAAACGTCTACCATCGAGTGAAGGATTACCCAATAATCGATTCGGGCTGTTAAATAATCTATTTATTACACTTTAAGTCAGTTAACTGACGCCATCAACGTTAATTATTACGTCGCAACGTTAGTTATTATTGTGTTCTGAGTTAGTTATTAATTTAATATTTAGCGATTATGAATTTTCTTGCATCCATCCACCGTGTAATACGCGGATCCCCGTGAGGTTGCCGGGGTAGAATACAACCACTGCAAACACACCAACACATGCAGAGGTAGGACCCCCACCCCTCCCCCGCTCTCCTCCGCCCCCACCCACCCCCACATTCATATTATTATTTTCATTTTTTATCATGCTCATTCAAGGTCATGACACCGCATACGCAAACGTGGAAACGTGGCTCCATCGTAAATGGCAGCAACTCTAGAAGGTTCTAGGCCCATTCTACATATTTTATCTTGATGTTAGTGGAGGACGAGCCTGGCATTTTCATTCCTGTTAGGCGTCATATAACCTGGCATGTGTTGGTGCGCCTTAAAACCCAATTCAATTCAAAGTAAAACGCGGAAAGCCTTATCCCGAATGCAAGAAAATACTTTCTATCCGGAATGTAACGCAGATATCCTAATCGGTATGTAAGAACACCCACGGTGTCGGCTTAAAATAAACACACACATTTAAGTATTTGTATGCTCTTTTGTCAAACGCATTTAGCAAACTAAATCACAGTATGTTAGTGATTTTAACTATACGCACGCATGATTCAAAACAAAATTGTTTTAGCTTTACCTACTGACGTATGCATCATATATTCTGGATTAAATAGCTATTTTACTTTAGAATTTCTTATACTAATATACTGCTGATATGTTGACTATTTGAATGAAGCAAACAAAAATCAAAGTGTATACTCGCAAATATGATTAACGAAAATATTCCTACTTTGTTCCATTTCCTACTTTGCGCACTGACGATAACGAACAAGCTGTCTCGACCAAACATCCCTGCATGGTTCCCACCCTCGCCAACCCTGCCCATAACCTGCTCCTCAACGTCAACATCACAGGGGACAGGTACATATTAATTAAGAGCGAAACGGCGAGTATATGGTGGCTGATATGTGCCATCTCGTCTTTTCGTTATTTCGCCGCGAAATAACGCCGAGCGAAAAGACGCCGGGCGAAATAACGAAAAGACGAAAAAACGCCGGGCGAAATAACGAAAAGACGAAAAACGCCGAGCGAAAAGACGACAAATAGTCAAAACGCCGGGCGAAAAAACGAAAAGACGAGAAACCGGCACGCGAAAATACGACGTTTTATATATCTAAATTCTCGTTATTTTGTGTGAAGTTTTTTCGTTTTTTCGTTATTTCGCCGAGCGTTTTTTCGTTTTTTCGCCCGGCGTCTTTTCGCTCGGCGTTTTTTCGTCTTTTCGCATGGCGTCTTTTCGCCCCGCGTCTTTTCGCCCGGCGTTATTTCGCGTGGCGTCTTTTCGCCCGGCGTCTTTTCGCGTGGCGTTATTTCGCTCGGCGTTTTTTCGTCTTTTCGCATGGCGTCTTTTCGTCCGGCGTTATTTCGCGTGGCGTCTTTTCGCCCGGCGTTATTTCGCGTGGCGTCTTTTCGCCCGACGTTATTTCGCTCGGCGTTTTTTCGTCTTTTCGCATGGCGTCTTTTCGCCCGGCGTCTGTAACCTGTAACCACTTTTATTCACAGAAACGAAAACATATTTAATTGGAGAAAATAAACAAACCTTTGGTCGTCTGAGTTCTTGGAAAGAAGAGATTCGTTTAACGTTTTTATGCAATACACCATGCACGTATTAGAAACAAATGCAGCAATTTAAATTTTGACCTTTTTAGCAATCACCTGAGGGCAGATCCCAACTGTATATGTGGAAACGGAATTGAGGATGCTGAACATTTCTTGGTTAATTGCAGTCAATTTATTAACGAAAGAATTCAATTATTTCAAAGAACACGTACATTCCATCCTCTAAGTACAACAAAACTCCTATTCGGCAGTGATAATCGAACATACGAAGACAATTTAGCTTTATTTACAGAAGTTCAAATTTATATAAAACGTACTCGCCGTTTCTCTCTTAATTAATATGTACCTGTCCCCTGTGATGTTGACGTTGAGGAGCAGGTTATGGGCAGGGTTGGCGAGGGTGGGAACCATGCAGGGATGTTTGGTCGAGACAGCTTGTTCGTTATCGTCAGTGCGCAAAGTAGGAAATGGAACAAAGTAGGAATATTTTCGTTAATCATATTTGCGAGTATACACTTTGATTTTTGTTTGCTTCATTCAAATAGTCAACATATCAGCAGTATATTAGTATAAGAAATTCTAAAGTAAAATAGCTATTTAATCCAGAATATATGATGCATACGTCAGTAGGTAAAGCTAAAACAATTTTGTTTTGAATCATGCGTGCGTATAGTTAAAATCACTAACATACTGTGATTTAGTTTGCTAAATGCGTTTGACAAAAGAGCATACAAATACTTAAATGTGTGTGTTTATTTTAAGCCGACACCGTGGGTGTTCTTACATACCGATTAGGATATCTGCGTTACATTCCGGATAGAAAGTATTTTCTTGCATTCGGGATAAGGCTTTCCGCGTTTTACTTTGAATTGAATTGGGTTTTAAGGCGCATCAACACATGCAAGGTTATATGATGCCTAACAGGAATGAAAATGCCAGGCTCATCCTCCACTAACATCAAGATAAAATATGTAGAATGGGCCTAGAACCTTCTAGAGTTGCTGCCATTTACGATGGAGCCACGTTTCCACGTTTGCGTACGCGGTGTCATGACCTTGAATGAGCATGATAAAAAATGAAAATAATAATATGAATGTGGGGGTGGGGGGGGGGGGGAGAGTTGGGGGAGGGGTG